>VZRR01005724.1:224175-273931 GCA_013398015.1 Oreocharis arfaki | reverse complement strand
TTTTGGTGCCACCCCCCCCCCCCCCCCCCTTTTTAATATAGCAAAGACTCTGGCTGGGATAATCTGCCTGCAGGAAAGGCCATTGTGCTGCTACATGTATTGTGTTATTCACTAAATAGAATTTATCAATGTTTCTCTGATTCCCTTTCCTTTCTCCTCCTCTTCCCCTCCACCCCCTTGTTGCTACCTAGTCGCTTCTTCATAGAGGTGTGCCTAATCCTGCAAAGGACAGGCATCGAGTCCTAGATGAGACATATGGGCTCTTCAAAATCTATGGTATAGATTTCCTCCTCTCTCCCACAGCTTTGGATGGGTGCCCAAAGCTAACACTCATCTCAGCTTTCATTTGTTTCTGACACAGAACTGACATGGTTGACATTTTGGGGCCATTTCATCCCAAAAGTTGTGCAGATCTGAAAATGAAAAGTATTTTGAATCTCAGGCATTCAATATGTTCCCCCTTTGAGCCACTCAGTTGAGCCCTGGCAACCTACAAAGCTCAGAGTCAACTCGTTGAGATTTGCAGCCAAATTTGGCAGAGGCTGCTGCCCCAGCAGGAGACACTCCACTTTCTGCCATGAGAATGAGATGGGACTTTGCAACAAGAAGCAGCACTAGCATAAAACACACAATGTAAAGTAATACACCGAAGGTGCATTTGACATTAAGGGTTCCTGTGCTCCAATTGCAGATGCCTCAAGTGGTTCTCTTCAATTTTTCATCCTCAGCCTCTCTTTCCAGAAAATGAAAATAATGTATTGCCTGCTCCCACATGCCAGCCATGGGCTGCAGGAGCCATCCAGTTGGTGTTTACAAAGCAGAAGTCACCAGCAGGTTCCCAAAAGGTCAAGCAGTGACACATTTCCAGCCCGTTGTTCAGGACTGTCCTTTATCGCAGTTCTCGATGCCTGAGAGAGGTAAAAGGGGACCTGGCCCTTCAGGCATGCTCACTGTATTCATATCAACACACTCCCCCTCTCGCTATCTTTTAAACTGATGTGAATTTAAAGCCAAATCTTTGGTTCAGTAATGAACAGGCTGTTCCCAGCTATATTAATAAAAAAAAATTACAATCCCCAAGATTTTATAATCATTTTAATTATTATAATTTTAGACTTCAGACTTCACCAATAATAGGGCTCAAACAAAAAGCATGGAGTCTCTAGAGAGATAAAATGACAATGGGTTTTGTCTCATATGCTTGCTATAATTACAACTATTTGATCTGATGCAGTTTTACACTTTATATTTTCAGCATCAGCATTTCAAATGTAAACCTCTCTGAGGATCCTTCTGAAGTCCTGGAGGATTGTATCTCTCTCTCCCTTCACAGAAATGTTTCCTATACTCTCCTCTCCTGTGCAGGGATGAGGAGTTGGAAAATACCTACCTCAAGCCGCCACAGAGGTGACCACAGCCACAAAGAGCATTCCTGGGCAGCAGCTGCTCTGCAGGGAAAGCAGGATGCTCCCCAGGAAGGTGCTCAGCACTAACAGCTTTCCCAGCTCCTCAAAGCCAAGTGTGCAGGATGAGTCCTCAGGGGGAGTGATGACATGGGTAGGACCGTGACATGGTGCACCCGGACTTTCCTTGCAACAAGGAACAACATCTTGCTCCCCATTTACCAGGGTAAGGCAACATGACGTCTGTCCTCTGTCAAACCAGAGGTCTGCCTCACCAGACTCTGACACCAGCAGCAGCAGCTGCCTGGGGACAAGCACAGGTATCGTGGTATGGTTGGAAGCTCAGAGGCAGGAACAGACTTGCACTTCTGAGCTACATTCTCCCCCATCTATCCAGAAATTGCACTTGCAGCTCTATTTAGAGCAGCTTAGCTGCTCTTAGTGTTTTCTTTTCTACTCATCTTACCCTTTTTGAAGCCAGTTTTACAGTGCGAGTAAAGTTAAGCATTTCCCTTTATAAAAATAAATATTATTTTGATATAAGGAAAGAAAGTTGGCAGGAAAAAAAATATTTTCCCCATGGAAATGAGGGTTGGCAGTTCCTGCAGCATAGTGATCCCTTATACTTTTTCCTTCAAGTCTGGAAGTGAAGGGGACAGGAGAGAGTTTCTCTTTTCAGACACAGCTTCTTTGATCAGCGTCATTCACTCTGGAGAACGGAATATTGAATTCCTTTTGCAGTCAGCCTGTACTTAAGCGCTTTTGAGTCTGGCTGCAGTTTGTGGACTTTGTGAAACATGAGTATCCCTCCCACCACCTCTCCTCTGCCTTTCTTCCCTGACATAGGGATTTTCAAAGGGCATCATACTGCTTGACCTGAGAAATGGGGTGTTCTAAAATGTCCTTGGCCATTGTTCACATACCCATGGCCACGCTGGGAAACTGGGCAGAAGTACTCTTAAATTGGAGGGCTGCGTTCTCACCCCAAGCTCATGGGTAGGAGATGCAGGAGGTGGAATTCATAGTCACATATGGCCCAGGTATAAATTCAGGTGCAAACTTCACTACTAAAGTACAAGCAAAAAAAAAAAATCTATTAAGCTCTTAGGATACAATTTTTGGCAAGGGGCAGTATTTCCAATTATACTGAATGTCTGTTAATGCTGATATGGCCAAGTCTGCCAGGTTTTCCATTGCAAACCACAAATTTCAGGAGTGTGTAAAACTGCTATGCAAATGCATAGCCCGCAGTAAAACTTGGCAGATAAAGCTTCAGCTGGATAAAGGTTTTACAATAATCTTTGTTTAAAACAAAGTTAATTAAATTTGGGTTTAAGCAGAGTTCCAACCATTTTTAAGCTACAGAATAATGCCAGGACTTAATTGTACCTTTTATCTGAAGATCTTTAAGTACTGAGGCATCACATAAGCTGCACAGCTCAGTTGGGAAGTTCATTCCCCCTTACACTCAATCCAGAGCAGGACCAGCAAGGAGCTGGCCTGGGTCTCCCTCAAACAGGTTGCTCTGCCTCTTGTGCTGCTCTGCAATATCCAGCTGTTTCAGCAGCCACTGCAGACAGAGAGTGGGGAGTGCGGAATCAACACTGTGGGGCTTCTGATGACTAAATCCTCTCCTGCCATCCTGCCCCAAGCCACAGCACCCCTTCCCATCAGGAAGGGTTGCTACATATTCACTCTGTGAAGACCCCCTGCTCTGCACAGTTCTATTTTGCCCAGGTGGAACAAAGCACATGATAAATGAAATCCAGCAAATTTAAATGGCTCTGTTAAATTGCACAGTAAATTAAAGACACGCAAACACACACACACAAAAAAAAAAGGTAGAAAAACAAATAGGAACATAGTGCTGTTGTGAGTATTAGTCAGCTTTTTACTAGGGAGGGAGATATGGCTCCAGAGCCTCGCATTTTAAAATATACCTGTTCCCCAAACTGAAAAGCTAATCAGTTCATCCATACTGCAGACTAATTACTTTTGGTATTTCGTACTGCAGCAAGGACAGAGAGGCAACAAAATATATTTGCTCTACTCAAGAGTGGCTACTCTACTACATACAACATCGAAAAATTACTGTATTTTATCAAAGCATGAAATTGCTTTAAGAAATGGAACTAACAACAATCATTTAGTGCCAAGGGTGAAAAAATGCTCCCCAGACAGGACAGTTTCTAGCAGTACTTAGCACTAAGGCTTATAGGGACAGATCCATCTTCTCCCCATTTTATAACCAAAAAGCTAGAAATTATTTTGGTTTGTCTTAACTCGGGGACCTAGCAAGTACAAATTTCAGTTCAAGCTGACCCCAGCCCCATCTCCTTGTGTACAGCCAGCCCTTGCTTGTTATCTGACAGTGGGAACAAATAGTCTGTTGAACCTTTTGCTCTGTATGAAAAACCACAGCCATGAGAAAACCACATGGATACAGCAGAGTTTAAAATATCTCTGTTTGCTTATCAAACAAAGAGAAGATAAACACACCACAGAAATTCTGCTTCTCAGGCAAGATACCAGTGGCCTCCTGATAGTACAAGACTACTCCAAAAGTTCACTGGGGCTTCAAGCCTTTTGCACGCACACTACCCAAAAAAAGCCACACAAGCACCACTCAGCAAATATTGGATTACCTTGATTTTGTGCAACTCCTTGTTCATATGCTTTATCCATGATTCAACTTTCCCTCGCTACAAAGGCTGAAGCAGGCCATTGTGCTACAGTTCCTTTCATGACACAAGTTGAGCAAATTTAGGTAGGGCAATACTTTGAGAGCAGCTATTTTGTCCCATCAGGAAAACTGTCTGATGATGTCCAAAAAGCACAAACAAAAACAATGCCTCTGCCAGGACCTGGTTGGTGAGGAGCTCAGAGATACTTTACTTAGCCTTAGGTAATTACAGCAGAGGAAATTCTTTGACAAATTTTCCTCTGGATTAAACCAGGGCAGAGCCTCTTCCTTTGTGCATGGGATGGGGGTGTCAATCTGGGAGTGCTGATGCTGGCTTGCACAGTTGTGCACTGGCTCCCAGCTGGGACCTCCAAGCATTATACCACACATAAATTCTGCCCTAACCTCAGAAACCTGTTACTGAGCACCCAAAGGTGCTCATATGATTGAGAGCTAGGGCTCATTGCTCTCTGACACCTTTTGCAGCTATTTCAAAA
This sequence comes from Oreocharis arfaki, assembly GCA_013398015.1. Taxonomy (NCBI): domain Eukaryota; kingdom Metazoa; phylum Chordata; class Aves; order Passeriformes; family Paramythiidae; genus Oreocharis; species Oreocharis arfaki. Next base: position 269,348 of record VZRR01005724.1, on the reverse strand, counting down.
TTCCCATTGAATTTACTATTTGGTTGCATTCTGACCTGTGTCCTCTTTAACTGTACAGCACCCCGCATCATTGTACCGTAGCATGGAAGAAGGCTTGTTAAAGAGCACAGGCCTGGAAACATGATGCCAAAAGGGCTCTAGATTCCTGAGCTACCAGAAGGAGGATAAGAAGTTTTGAAAGACACCACTCCTAAAGGCTCCATTAATAATATCTAGCAACAGCTAGAGGAGCTCACAACATTTTCTTGAGTCTCCATGGAGTTCTACTGCCAAACCCTGCAAATAGCACCAGTGTCAGGGTCTGAAGTACTGCCACAGCCAGTGCTAGTCACAGAGCTCCAGGGATGGTGGAGTGTTACTTTCCCCAAAATCCATTTGCCACTCACTCCCACTGTAGGATGCTCCCATCTGAGATCCCCAAGACAAGGGAGTGCTGCCCACCTCTGCTTCTTGTTGCTCCAGTAAAACCATTCTAGGTATTCATTACTCTCAGAGGTGAATTTCACCTTTTGCCTTGTGTCATCTAGGGCTGGGCAGCAGAGAGGGCAGTGAGTGGAGCTGTGCATGCTTCACTGGAAGCCCTGCAAAAGGGGTCTTAAATCCCATCACAGATCACCTTACAGCAAACAAATCCACAACAGCGCAACTTCTAAAGCTCAAAGACACAAGTTCCAGAAGTTCCTTCTCTATGTAGATACTCAAAAGACATAAGCTGTGAGGCCACTTGTAAACTCAAAATATATTAACATGTTCAAAATGCTAATCTGGAAGGACAGAGAGGTACTCAGCAACTACTCATTTTGTCTTTGAGCACATGCCATGCGGCACAAAAGAGAATAACCATAAGAAAAGAGGTAGTGAATTAACCCAGAATAGAGACCTGAAAATTGTTTAAAAGTATTATTTATGATCTAAAATTATGTTGGTTCTCAGCAGTAAAAAAAAAAAAAGAAAATCCATATCTCTATGGGTTATTAAGGGTAGCAACTGGGTAAGAAGAAATGGGAAATTATTAAAGACTTAACTAGTCAAAGTAGAGTGTTGGAAACTTGAAAGGAAGAAAATCCCTTTTCCTCCCCTAGGAGCAGAAATGAAGTAGCAAAGGGAGGAAGAGAGGCAGCAAGCTAGCCCACTGAGGAGACCTGTAACCACAAAGAGCCCAGGAACAGGACAGGTTTTCATTTAGATCCATACGCTTACATAGGATTTTCACTTGCGTGGAGGAAATGCATGAATTTTTGAACCATTTTCTAGTTCTTTATACTGCTCTGGTGCATAAGATTGCTACAGTGTCTTTGCAATGACAGCTGGCTTGGGTTTTCCCTCACATGTCTGCTTGCAGCACCGTTTGAGTAGCTGTCACCCTCTTCATCACGGCAAGGGAACAAATGCCTTCCCAGCCAAGCAGGGATCTGACATTCTATTTCTGTCTCTCTCCTCCACAGGACAAGTGCTAGGTATCAGAAACAAGGCACCATGATCAATTGTATCAAGTAAAAAGAAAAAGAAAAAAAAAAAGGGGGCAACAAAAAAATCCCAGCCACAGAAAATAAAGATTTAGAAATTTTTAAAATGCAGGAATGTTTAACAATACACACAAAAAGAATGGTCCATTTTGACTGGCTTATAATAAGCTGGTAAAAATGGTAATGTTTGCTGGGAGACAATGCTTTCATAAATAAATACTGTGTGTAAGAGAAGTTAATTTTTCAGCTCTAATCAGGGCTGATTTAGAAAGCAGTCTGCATGCTTCTGTCTTACAGCCTCCTCTTGAATATGATACCTAATCCGAGTCTCAAAAGCAGAGAGGCAGAATGCCAATGATCCAGGTAAAAATGTAAAAAGCAGCAGCAACTCTTGCCTGTGGCATTGTAAAAGTCAAACCACTGTAGCAGATCCTACCACCTAATGAGCAGGAAGAAGGGGAGCGCTCACATCTGAGATGCAGGCTTCCTTAAAAGATTTGGCATCAAGGCTGCAGCTTGAAGGCAAGAATTCACTCTCGTCCCCCCTCAAGCAACTGGATGAAGCCAAGCTTTGAATGTCAGGCCCTGTCATTGCAGGCAGAGCACAAATGCCTTGCAGTAATGCCACCACCAAGGCAGCACTCAGTTGTCAGAGCACCAGCAGCACAATTCATAAGAAAACCAGCAAATACGACAGTGCTTGAATATGAATCTGAAGACAAAGCAGAAACTGCGATCAATTGTGAACATGCAAGTCAAGACTGAGAAAAATAACAGTTTGCAGAGGACTTTTCGGTGCAGTGTCAGTAATTCACTGTCAGGTGTCATGAAAGCAAAGGGCTCTGCCCAGGCTGCAGAAGGCCTGGCAAGGCTGGACTGTAAAACAGCCACTCACCCAGCAGCAACATGGCCAGCACTGCTCTGTGAGCAGTTCTGCCCAGACAGCCCCCCAAATACAGGCTTCTTAGACACTTTAGGACAAGATTCCTCTCAACTAACTCTGACTATATAAGGGGTAAAGCATAAGGTGTACGCATAGGGCATCAAAGTTATATAAAGGGTAGGAATAAACAAGTCATCCAAAGTTTTCTCTGTAACAAAGAGAAAATCACCTTTGGATGACAAACCATCTTGTGCATTTTAAAAATCCTTCTAAAAAGGGCCAAGCTACCCTCATGGGATACTCCTCTTCTAGCTATGGTGGGTACTTAGACAACTGGCTTAGGCCTGATGGCTGTGTTTTTGATGGCAAAAGCTATTTTAGAGGATTCCAAGCCTAATTATTAAGTTTATGTTCTGACTGGACCTTTTCACTCAAATACAACTCACATACTGGTTTCCTTTATGCAAAAGTCCAACACAAAAGAAAAAAGAAAAAAGAGGGGGAAAAAAGATTAAAAAACTAAAAAAAAAATAATAAGAAAAAAAATAGTCTTACTTTAAGTTCAATAGAGATTCACTTTTCTGCTTTTTAGTGCTCTTTTGCACTGGCAAATGGGAAACTGGGCTCCTATGTTCTATGCAGCTTCTAGCACTTTGTGTGGAACAAACCAGCTCCACACATCAGACATCTAACATATGTTGTTTACATAACACTTTCAGCTGTGTTGCTACTCTCTCTGAACTCAACAGTTCCCCAAAATTCGGGATATTGCAAATTGTTCTATTAGGAAGAAGCATTTGGCAGTGGAGCCTGGTATCTATTATAGAAACTCTGCTCTCTGACAAGGAACACCAAGTCCCACTTGCCGGGTTTGAGGGTGTCACACGACAGGAGATTTCATCTCCACTGGCATCTTTCTATCAGCACACAATCTAAAAAGACTCTCTTCTAGTCTGTACAGGGTTACTCAACATAGCTGTGCTCAAAACTTTCCTTTATGTCTTTCTCCCCATCATTTCTGAAGCTCAGTGGCTCTTCTGTATCATGGATATCTGAAGGGTCCAGGATATTCCTCTGACCTGGGCACTAATATGCATATAGAAAATTGTCTGAAGAGCATCCAATGCCCCAAAGGGTTTAACCATTTTTACTACTTGAAAAGGAAGACAGCAGTTGTCCCTAAATTCAAAACAGAGCTATCATTGGGTCATGTTATAATCTGAGGCTGTGATGTCAGGAACTTTTTTTAGTGCACACATATGTGTGATCATAGATTGGGCCAAGATAAAGCGGAACCTCTGGATCACTGTAATGAATAAAACCATAAGAAATTATATTAGCAGGACCTTTCTAATTTCCTTTCTATTAATTCTAATGCATATTCCCAAGAGATACATCAGAGTAATGTAAAATAGCTGGGCCTTATTTAAATTATAGACTTTTGGACTCATGTTCTGTTACCTTTTGCATCTAGAATACGTAATGAGAAGATAATGTACAGCACTATCTCCAGTTTCTTGTCATCTTGCAACATACTCACAGGGTTACTCACGTCATTGTCATGAAGTCACTAAAGCCACGTGGCACACAGAGGCAGCCTGCTTCTATTTCTGGTCCAGCTCAACACTGTGGGGAAAGCGCCATCCTTTCCTAAGTGGAGTCAGGCTCCCACGGAAACTATGCTGATGTTATCTTGGATTTGCCCTCTTTGAGCAGCAAGTCCCCAGTGGCCACTTGTGGGAGCCCTTAAATGTGCATTTGCCGTCTCTGCAGGAAACGGGCCGGGTAGAACATAAGAGCCTGTCTGGGCAGAATAGGGCTTTGTTCTCAGTACCAGAGCTCTGAAATCAAAACAAAAGCTGATGTCCTCAATGGAACAAGTCCAAAGAGGTGGAGGGAGTTTTCCTACGCATGCTTGAACCACTCACATCCAGCACACACTACTCTGAAATGTACACCTAGAAGATACTTTCACCCTGACTACATCAAGTGTTTCTTATCTGCAATACCAGATTGAACTGCTAAAGCAAGATTGTGGAAAAACAGGAGGAAGGGGATTAAAGGGTGAAGAAGAAAGATCTTCTCTACATTTCAAAACAAAACAGGAATCTTATTAGCATTTAAATGAATAGACTGTCTGGATGGTGAAATCCTTATGAACTGTTGTGCTCTAGACAGAAGTGAATCTTGACCCTCATTACCAAAAGCCACACTGCATGCGACAGGGTGTTTGTGAAGCCAGAGAAGCAGATGTTCTCCAGACCAATATCACTTCTCTCTCTATCTGCTTGCAGTCAAGAGAGACTAGACTTGGTGACCCAGGTGATTTTTGCTGCTTTTGTCTTCCTTAATAAATAACATTAATATTAATACAACGCCAATGACAAAACAAAAAACCCCACAAACCTGGAGCAAGACACCAGCACAGCAGTGAGCTGCACAGGTCAGCACCCTGCAGCGAGCAGTAATCTGCCTATTTTGTATTTGAAGGGATAACAAATACTTACCACAGCCTAAATAACCACCACATGCCTACAGAACTACTACTGCCAAGAGAAGGGCTGTCATATGCATGGGGTTGTCATGTGCTTCCAGCAGCAGTGCCACAGATCTCTGCTTAATGCTTGTATCCCAGTTCTGTTCCTCCTCACTGCAGCATAGCAGGACTCAGCCCTGCAACCCAGCCTTTCTCCAGCCTAGCAGCTGCACCAGTAGGGAGCAGGGCTTGTGGAGGTGGGAGGAAGATAAAGGCTTCTCCTTGCTTACCAGGAAAACTGCATCAAGGAAGAGAAGCAGTGAAGGGCACTGCCTTCAGGAAGGGGAAGACAAATGAGGCAGGCTTGGGAGATGAGCTACATCTGTTCCAACTGAAGTTACATCCAGCACAGGCTGCATTATGCAGGAGATGAACACAGAGATACATCATGCTGGTCTTCAAATCCATGGACAGTAACCTCCAAATCTGAAGCTATCTCTTCATAGCACAAGCTGTTGACCCACAGAGACAGCTTCTCCAGTGACGATGACGTGCAATGTGCTTGCTGGGGCCGTCCCCACACTTTCTTCTCCTGACCTCACTAGGTCTGGTGAACAGATATGGCCATACTCCTGTGGCATTGCCACCTCTTTGGGTTATATCATTACTCTAGTGATCTAGTCACAACTGCAGCTGAGGACTTGAATAAGCATCTTTCATATTCTTTGTTTCTTTTTTAGTAAGTTTTTAAGCTCTCGGGAAGAAGAGCTGAAAACATGAAATGAATACACATCAAACCATGAAGCACAGAGAAAAAAAAAACGCTGAAATAAGTCATGACTTCTCAGCTCAGCAGGTATGCTAAGGGCACAGCTGAGGTTGGCAGTCTAAGAGGCCTTTGTCGATGTGATGTGAGACATATGCACAAACTTTAAGAAAAATTTGTGTGTGCCTGTGACTGCAGGGGAACTGTAATTAGTCACAGGCAATGACAACAAAACTTCTCCTGAGAGAGCAACATCAAGACTCACAGGTCTGAATAAAGTTTAAAAAATAAAAAAAATTTTAAAAAGCACACAATAAAAAACTAACCAACCAAAAAAACCCACCAGCAGCTATGATGAGAGAGAATATACTTGCTCACCCAAACACAATCCTGACCCTTTTTCATGAAGATGAGTTTCAGGTGTCTCTGCTAATGTTCCTACCCAGCAAGAAGGCAGCCTCTCTCTCTGCAAGCAAGCTCTCTTGAGCTATTTGCTCATAAGGATTCAGCTGCCAATTGAAAAAGAAAATTTAAAAAAACTCTTTCTTTTTAGTGTTGTTAAGAACTTTTAACTTATACAGGCCAGCTCAAAAAGTAAAAATGAGCCACTTTCATAATCATGTTTCAGAGGGGAAGCAAACAAACATGACTGCAAAGCCACCAGCTCCAGTTCCTCTCCTAATCCTGCAGTGGGACCAGAGAGAGAAGCCACCACAACAGAGCTCAACTCAACAACAGGGATAAGAGTCCCAGAAGTCTCAGTTTCATAGGTAAATGAGCGAGCACAGCTCTGACGTGGATGCAGCCACCTCAGTGTAAGTAATGTCAGTGTAACCTCAATCTCTTGAGCTGTATTGACTTATTGTAAAGATATACTACACCTCAGCCTCACAATAATGGCACACCTTCAGCATTTATCCTCTGCTTCTCTTCCACAACCTTTACTGTTCCACACAGTGTAAATTCAGAGACTGAAACAAAACCTTAGCTCAAAGTAATTGGTGGAGACATGCCTATTGGATACCAGCAGACAGAGCTGTTGTGCAAAGTTTCAGAACTTCCAGTCATTTTTTTGACAATTAGTGATCAAAAACTCCAATTTCATTATAATTTATTTTAATTAAAATTAAGTATGTTCCTTAAACTTATCTACAAAACCTTATTGTCATTGTACCGGCCATTTCCTATCCGAATTTCCAACATCATATACTGTACTTTTGAACCTGAACAATACTGTATATCCTAGATCATCACTTGAGTTGCTTTTTAGAAAAAAAAAATTAAAAAATGTAAAGTTATACAAAATGATAGAGAATTCATCTAGGGACTCGCCATCCAACTGAAGACCAACCACATTCACTCTCATGTAAGAGGTAACAGTGAGGAATTTATTCAGCTTGAATCTAGAGAAACTCGCTCTACCTGGTCCTCATTGGAAGCTTTCATGCAAGTCCTGATATTGCAAAGCCAGGTGATTACCGCAACCAAAAAGTTGAAGGACTGTAAATGGTGCATCACAGCCTACAGAAACCCCGAAGTTTCTATTCTGAAGGAAAGGAACAGAACTGAGAGGCAGTAACTGCTGGGCATACCCAGCTATTAGAGAGCAAACCTGGGGAATATAAAATAATCCAGGCAACATATTGGAGTTTCAATATGGACAAAATAGAGCAATAAAAGATAACAAACAAAAAACCCAGAATTGGATTACCAAGTACAGTCTTACTAGATTCACTCTCTATATCCTACTGTATATTGCATTTCACCAGAAGACAGAACTTAATATGAGCTGGGGAAGGATGGCTACATGTGTAGGTGTGTGGATGTTGGGGGTGGGAAACATTAATAAGGCGAGAACAAGTGAGCATTAATTACAAATATTTCTCAAATGGCTGTTTCTCATTTTAGCCTCAGATATACCAGTAGCTGTAATAGTTTTCTTTTAAAAGCATAGAGAAATGTTTTCTTTTTCCTTTCAGCTGCTTTGGACAGAGCAGGAAATAAACATAAGCTGCAATAACAGAACATAATTATCTACTATCTTCAGAAGATTTCCCCATTGTTTTGAAGCTGCTGAGACAGACTTGGACATACCCTCTAGGACCTCTTTTATTGAGAAAGGTGGGACAAGAAGCCTCTTTACTCCAAAGGCTGCCCATAGACAAAATCTGCATTTCCAAGTGAAGAAGAAATCAATCTTCTCTCTTTTTACAGGTGGGGAAGGTCTTGGTTCATTGCTGTTTCTTCTTGCTCTTTACCAGCAGCCAACCAACTGGGCCAGCATAGTAAAAAAAATAAACTGTCTTCTCAGTGCACTTTTTTGCATCAGGGTACCATCAGAGCAAGAGGCACGATGCCAAGGCTGAGAAGTCTCATTCAGTCTACTGCTGGGGGACATTGTAAAGTCACAGCCCAGTTCAGTGATGTCAAGAAATTTATGCCATTTAAATTAAGTGTCTAAAGGATTAGATTTCAGCCACATATATCCAAGGATATTCTCCTGTCACATGCCACTTCTGTTCCAACCCAAAAAAAAATCTGACTGCAGTATGAGGTGTTGCTAGCCAATCATCAGCTACTTTATTAATGGGAAATTAAATTTATTAATGGAATTAATCCATTATGCAAACTTAGCACACACGGAGTCCATTTGTACACAAAGTGAGAAAGCAAGCCACTCACCTACCAAGGGAAAGGCTTTCCCATCCTGTACTGTCTACTCTTCTTCCAAGAGCAGGCAGACAACAAAGTAAGTCTAAGTGTCATGTTGGGGGTTTTTTTATATATAACTACTTGACTTCTACTCAATAAATCCTATCAATAATGAACTACAGCCATCTCCCTTCAAAGGGCCTAAGATGCAATCACATCATGTCCATGTTGGTTCACACTATTTTAGGGATTATTCTAAGAAATATGTTCATTGAGCTAAGCAGCCAGTGCAACTAGGTTTCCCTTGTGTGCTCTGATAATGATTTTTACCTAGCAGCAGCTGGAAACCAATAGATCTGATGCCTTTCTGGAGAAGCTTCTGTTCCTAGGAAGGTCAGTCACCAAACAGGATTCGTTTTTCACCTGAGACAAGAGATGTTGAGGTCTTATAGATCTGTATGGTGCTAAAGTTTTGCAAATAGCAGAGAATCAGCTTTCAGTAACTACATCTCCTTTCAGAAAGGACAGCGAAAGAGATCCTTGAGTAGGCTGTATTTATTACAGTGATAAAAAGAAAACAGAGTAGAAAACAATGAGGCAATCAGCAGAAGAAGACAAATGATTCTGAAGCAAGATGAAATGTTTTCCAGGCTCCCCAAGATCCTAGACAAAGCAAATAGTCTCAGGAGTTTTGGATTTGTCCTGCCCATCCATCATAAAGCTGGCAGCCCAGAGACCTCAGCTGAACCAAACCCCAGCCTTTGGATGGTGTGCAAGAATCCCATTTCCAAATTTTCAGACTTGTTTTTTCCAGATTTTTCTCTCTGCAAATATTTCAAAAGGTCTGCTTCAATCCTGAACTGGATTGGCTTCTTTATTTCCTTTCCCAAATATTCCAAAGGATGGGAAGGTGCAGGTTTCATTTCTGCACTAAACATAATGCAGTTTTTTGCTTTACTAATTTTGCACCATTTCATAAGTCATCCTCAAGGAGCTTGCTCTAGAGCACTGTTGTCAGAGCAGAACCCTGCATCATACTATTAGTACTCTTAAGACTTTCATAATAGAGCTGAACAACAGAAATCCAACAGCAATGGTCTATAACAAAGGCACTATCTTCCTTGTTTATGAGTGACTTGTGGTTTGCCTGAGTACTGGTATCCTACCCTTCAGAGGTCCAGCATAATGAAGGCGGCTCTTTGGTAGTTTTCCCTGAGGGGATGGTGTAAAGGGGAGAAAAGCAGAGGTAAAACAAATTGAATCACAACATTTAGGCCTTGAAATAGAGAGCATGATTGGAAAGGGAAAGCAAACCTGATGTACTTCTTCCCACCAGGTACTGGTGCCAAAAGAATGAAACAGGAAGAGAAACCATGCCAAGACTTCTCCAGCTTGCTTGCTGCAGTGCAGAGATTAAACAAAGTTACATGGAGAGCCCCAAAAGCCATCCATCTTTACACTTTAGGCTTGCCTGGCAGGACAAAAATGAGAACAAAAGATTTGACCACACCATGAAATTTCCAAAGCAAAATCCTAGATCAAGAGAAACACAGCTATTTTAGAGTTTTATTATTAAATGGATCACACAGCATTCCAAGAGCCCAGGCCAGTTAGTACGTAATATCAGACCAGAGCTTCTGGTGAATCTGAAGGCTAAGAAATCTAACGGCTTTAGTCAGACCCATAGAGTAGACTTGGTGTTTTGTTATTGTTTCCCATCCACAGGCAAAGTTTACTATATTCTTGGAATTTCTTTTAAGAAAAACAAACAACAAAACACACCAACAAAAAACCTACTTTGTGAATACTTCTTAACACTGAAGTGTGAACTGAAAGAGGCTGCAGTGCTATAGCCACCCACCTTCTTGTAGTTAACCCTGCTCCTGTGGCACCCTGGTGGTTATTTACATTACCCTGTTCAGATCCAAAGCTGTACATTCCCCTGTCTCAGGCTTTGGCTCTGCTATACTCACCATCTGAGATGATGCAACCAGACTAAAATCACTGCATGAATATCCATCTATATCACATCTGTGCTTTTTAAAAACCGTATCTAGTCATGTGCACTTTCCAGTTTTTTATTCGGCCCAAAAATGGCTTGGCCATCTGAGAGATTTCATCAAGCAGAAAAGCAGGAGAGAATAAGCAGAAAACTTATAAATATAGTTACAGGATACATATGTATGTCCTGCCACAAGGTATTTAAAGCTTAAGAAGTTCATAAGTTGTTAAGTTATTATAAAATGTGTTAGCCTGACAACGGTGAGTCACTTCTTCCCAAGTCATCCAAGCATTAAAAACTGTGGGTAGAGGTGAAGAATTTATAAAAAAATATTATACAAATAACTATTATGACTATTATTACCCAGAATAACCATAAAGAACACAATGGGTTCTTATTATTCAATGACTTGAAGAGTCATAAGACGAAGGAATTAACAATGCTAAGTGACTTCTTTCTCATTAATAGGAGAATCTAACGGTACAAGATGTAGCAAAGAGACAGGGGAATCTACTGAATGGAATTTTTTAGAATTCAAAACTTGTTATTCTTACAGGTGGAAAACCATTAGAATACTCCCAGAGGTCAGCTGAAGCACAGGAATTGGGTATTTAAAGAAACATTTTTCATTAAATGAACACCATTATTTTGCACCTGCACTGACATCACTCTCTAGCCCCAGCTCAACTATCCCCTGGTTCAGCTAGGAAGCATCCACACCACTGCTCCTTAGTAAGCACCATGAAAACAGAGATGGAAGAGACCACCTAACAGACAGACAAAGAGCAACCATTGAAATCAGCACTTCTGTGTTTCCTAAGAGGAGCTAATTATCCATTTTTTCATGATTATTATTTCAAATGAGTAAATTGGAGATGGTAGGCAGTAGGTGAAACTCAGGCACCCACACCTACCAACAGGCAAATGCATGTTCTAGCTTCCCTCACGTAATTGTTGCTTGCTGAAACTGATCTGTTCCATAAAAGGCTATGATTTCCAGGATATTGGGGAAACTCAAAACGAAGTCTAACACAGCACAAACAACTTCTTGCTAACTCTTCTCATTGATCCTTCAGCTCTGAGGTAAGACCAGGTGCTGGCATCCACTTGTGCTACAGCAGTGGACCAGTGTGCAAAAGCAGTAAAACAACCCCTTAAAGCTTGAGGAGAGGAAACCTCCTGCTTTGGGTTCCATGGAGAGTAAAGCTAATGGAAGAAGTTCAAATAGGCCTTTGTCCACCCAGTCCGATACGTTATTAAATTTGTTGCAGTATTCTAGGACAATGCATTGAAGGTATTGTGGATAAAGGCTCATATTTCAATCCTATCACGTTTATCCACACACAAAAGACCAAAATTATTCCTCCTGCTAAGATAAGTATGCTAGATGACACAAAAGGAAGCTGTGTGAGAGATCACATGGTTTTACCTCTTCTTTCCTGCCTGTGCTGGACCTTCTACAAAGTGATCTCTTGTCTTTTCAGAAAGACAGGCAGCAGCCATTTATAGGTATGCAGCAAAGAAAGCAAGAAGCATAATAGTTACTTATTTGGTGCCTAGCAATGGGCATATAAAAGGGATTTGATGGGACGACTTATAGACAAGGAAGAAGCAATTCAGAAAGCTTCTTCAAATGCTCTATGTAACATATTATTGAAGTTTTCAGATTTTTTTCTGTCCACAGCTCAGTGCCAGAGGTTTTGAAAAACAGCTCCATAAAACAATCACAATGATTTTAATTAGAAGTGAAAGCAGCTTACAGTATGTAAACACATAGTGAGGAGCAAATACATCTACAAGCTGATTAGTAGCTCTTCCTCAGAATTCTGCAAAGAAAAAGTCAAAAATTAAATAGACAGGCATAAAATTAAATAACTCATTCAGAAGATTTTTTTGGGGAAAAAAATCCATTATCTTTCAACTCTTCAAGCTCCAGATATGCACAAAAAGCATGATAAAACACTTATTTCCAGCTAACCACACTTTCTGCCAGAACTTGTCCCCTCTGTAGGAGCATATTGTCAAGGCCCTGTGGCAGGCTCAGCCACACCTGCTTGCAAACTGTCTTCTTTGTTCCGTTCCACATGATTTGGACAGGAACAGCTGAGGCAAGGGTAAGTCCTCCCCTTCATAGGCACAGGAAGCACAGCAAGGGACAGCAGTTTCCATGGACAATAAGAGCCTTTTTACTGGTTCAGACTAAATGACCAGCTAGAGCACTTTCCTAAACTGCTACAGGAAGATCCACCCACACATCTCTGAAAATCCTGGTTGCTGCACCATGTTCTGTCTTTACTCACACACATTGCCAGCCCATGGACAGGTTTATCAGATGTTTCTGCAAACCTAGGCTTTTCCTCTGGCAAGAAAAGCAGATGGGATCCCAGTTATTCGAGGGGATACCCAGCTTCACAGTACACATGGAGGAAAAAAAAAAAGCCAGGATGAAACCTGTTGGACTGTTCTCTCAACTCTGCCTCGGATGTATTGGAGTACACTAAGGAAATCACATTCAATGTCTCAGTTTCCACTCCTGTGGTTCAAGGGTATCACTACTGTCCAACACCATGCAGGTATGAGAGGCTTCAGGATACATATGATACTCTAGATTTTATACTGGAAGCTGTATATACAAGTGCAACAACCTATCAGAGTATCACCAAAAATGAACCCAAATATCAAGGGAATGTTTTAGTGGAAAAGAAATGAAAATCATTTCTTTTTGTTCTCTAGATTCCAAGATATGAGCAACACTGTCAAATAGCTCTAGAAAATAACATTCAGTGAAGCAATAAGGGTTTCTCTTTGTGAAGACTGTTTCATTATAAATTCATTTTATTCTGAGTCAAAAGACTCAAAAGTCTTTCCTGGGTTTTGTTTGCATGCTCTTAAAATTGTTATCCCTTGTTGTCATATTCCCTCTTGCCCATACAGTAAGAACAGAAATCCTAATGCCCTGCAGGACAAACTACCCAGCTTCATTAGGCTGCATAGACATTTTCACAGATTTAATCTATTAAAACCATTAGTAATTGCAAAGTATGTAGCAATCATCATTTTCTAGAGTTAAGGAACAAACAGAAAACAATGTGTAGATGTATAAATAAGACAAAGTAGAAATCGGAATACTTCAGGGCTTTCCAGGATGACTTTTATACGAATCAGGTTTCCTGCACCTGTCCTCTCTACCATCCCATTGCACTTTTTCCCTCTGTTGTTCCAATGTCCCACAGTCTTTCTTTCCTCACTTCTTCTGTCCCAGAGACAGGATTCAATTATAAACAATATAAAGAGAATATTTTATTCAGGCCAGATGACTAAGAGGTCTCTCAGGACTGAGGGTACTGTCTTCTCTAACACAAACGTATTGGGTGGGGAGAGGGTGTCCACTATTTTTAAAATATATTTAAACTTGGGATTGTTATCTTGCTGTAAATTGCAAGGAGCTACAGGTGCTTGCAAGTTTTACTAACAGCTAGGCAAGGTCAGCACTAACACAGAGGTTGGTGATTCAACCTCAGCTAATTCACCTGTCAGTAGAACTAAAAATGCCTTGGTGCATCCACTGCCCTTCCATTGTGTAACAGCTAAAAACTGCTTTCTTGCCACTGAAGACAAATTAAATTGTTCTGCCTAGTAATAGCTTTAATGAGCTTCTATCTAACGCAGCTCTGTAAGCACAGGGCTTTCCTACAGCATGCAGATTGCCCTGCAGAGGGTCTCAGACACCCCCCTGAGTTTGAGCCAACACACTTAGGTGGATTGGAACTCAGGTTTCACCAAGGTGAATGTTTAGTCATAGCAACTCTCTTCCTTTGACTTTTCAACCTTTTCCAGTATTTAAAAAAAAAAAGCCCGCAAAAAATCAGGATAGTTATGCTTCATATTTAATGACACAAAAACCTCAACAGGTTTATAAAACCATGTAACAGGTTCAGGTAAGCATGTGAGCTACCCAGCATCCATAAAGAGGGAGCTCCTCAGGTAATGGACTCTCTCGAATACTGGCCCTACTGAAATAAATGTCAGAACTCACATGGACTTCAGAGTAGCAATTTTACCTTCCTTAAATTGCCGAAAATTACAAAATTGCAGTGAATATCCCAAAGAATAGACATGTGCAGAGATTTCAGGTACTTTTGTTTTGTCAGGATATCAGTACTTTATAAAGAAGCTTGGCCACAGCTTTGATTTAGGTTAAAAGGAGCACACAATAAGAGACATATGGGCATTAACAGTAAAGGAAACATATTTTAGCCTGAATTTAAACAGTGCTCAAGCGACTTTTTCTGTCTGGTCATTATCATCCTCCCCATGTTTTTAAGTGCTGCCTCGGCTAACATTTTCTTCGTCTGCTTTCTTCTTTTTCTCCCTTCTAGAAAACTTTTGGATAAATTGGAAGCGTGGCTTGGCTAAGGCCACTGTTAAGAAAAACTTAAAAAGAAAAACTTAAGAACTTATTACCATAACAAGATCACTTTAAAAGCAATCCTTAAAACATGCTGTTCTACAGCTACCTCCAATTTTTCAAGACAAAGGGTTATCATCTCACCTACTGGATGAACTAGGAAAGGGTTTGGGGGTTTTTGTGAAACACTAGGAAGAAATACCATTGTTATGTGTAACACTTAATAACAACAGCACCAAATGCATCTTCTTTGAAAACAAGCTGCACTAGTAGGCAGGTTTTCTCCACCTCAGAAGTCCTGCTCCCCTTTAGCATTACTCTCCTGAGGGTAGAGATTACCCTTTGTATGAGTTGATACGAGGTAGTGTATAAAAAACATTTTACTTCACTTTAAGAAAGGGGGGGGTGGGGAAGAAGAGCCATGTCCTAGCATTTATAGTTCACAGACATTTCCCCAGGCGGGGAAAACCTTTAACTACCAATGACCTTACTTGTACCTCCTGGCAGTTACTAATGGATGACAACAGTAAGAAATATAATAAAGGAATAATAAATGGACTTTCATCATAAGAGAAACTTTTCATTTTAAATGCAGTGGCTTTTTGAATTACAAGTGACTTGGCCAGGTTTCAGGATTAGTGACCACTCACTTGTCTGGTTCACCCCCTGTCTATATATCACAAAGTTTACTCAGACCACGCAATCAAAACTCCCCACCTTGAGTTTGGATTGACCCTTTAAGGACTTAAGAGAAGTTTTAGAGAGAGAATTAAATTCACAGGTGTGCCTATAAAATTAAACTGCTGCTTTTTGATAGACTCATAACTTTTCTGAGACATTGAGCTCCTTCAGAAAGATTACAGCCAGATCCAAACACAGCAGCAAGTATAAGAATTGGGAAACCTACCACCAAACAGAAGAGTGGTCTTATCAAAAACTGTACAATATTCCAAGAAGTTAACTGTAAGTGTACACACAGCCAGAAAAATGTTACTGGAACATTACACTCAGAAATATACATACACAAAAAATGGTAAGCTTTCTTCTGACTATCTGCATACCAAAGCACCTGCTAGACTGTATTCATAACCTGACTAGTTAAGTTTTCATGGGTTATTATTTTCTGAAACATCATTTCAAGAAGGGCAGAAATAGTTACTCAGTCCTTGAGGCCCAGCTGCTTGCCTGCAGGACTACAATTCTGTACTGCACAGCTGAGAAACCAGACCTCAGGACAGCAAACCCTGCTGCACTTCAGCCTTGGTGTGCACCAAGAAACTTCACAAGTTCCTGCATCAGAGGTTATCCATGTCCTCAAATAGCATGAGCGGAGGACTCACGAACCTGGTTTAGCTGGAGTCAAGTAGGGAGCCTCCACCAAGCAAACTGCAGGGGTGTTATTCTTGTTGATGGGCAGCTGGGAGCACTGATAGCTTCTGCTGGCTGAAATAGGTTATGAAGTGGGTATTTCTTACAGCACTCTCTGTCCTATACTAGTAACCCAGCTGCCAACTCTGGGTGCATAACAGAGCTGCGAGGCAGAAAGCAGCCCTGATAGCAGGACTAGCTGCCAGTCTGTTTACTCCTCAGAGGCTACCAGCAACACAAGAGCAATGGGTGAACACAGCAAGCTGTCCTTTGACCTTTACAAGCTGTCCATGCTTATAGTCTAATCTGCCACAATCAATTGAAATTGAAAGCTGTATGGCACTCTTACCCTTGGCTGAAAGTGGTGACTGTACAGAAAAAACTATGCACCAAATCTGCTTCTGAGTATAAGCCAACATATCCAAACATTAAAGGACTCTATGTACCAGAAAATCAAAAACAAGGTTAAATAACAACATGAGTATATTCAGAAAAACTAAAATAACATATGGATCAAACTCCTTCCTTTCTTAGTTTGTGGTCACTTACTGCAAAAACATCTGTACAAGGCTAAAATATTAGTTACACAATTATGATCAATTATGATGCACCTGCTAAAGGTCCAAATTGACGCAACAGAGCTGTGAAACCGACTATAAGATCAATTCTCATCATACCCCAGGCTAAGTTAGCTTTACTCACCACAGAAAAACAACCCAAGGGCCTCAGGAACCCAACACAGCATCACTGCAGGGCCTTCCTGGATTCCTTCAACAGATTAGCTGAAGGCTGACAGCCAGCTGCTGAGGAACAGTAACAAATAGCCTAAGGAAGTGGATCCAGCTGTTTCCACCATTAACAATAGAATGGCCTCAGGTGAGAGACCTATGGCCACCTGTGGCCACTGCTGCCCATACAAAAGGCAATCAGCCTATCTACTATGCCCAGCTGGAGCTGCCTTTCCACGGTGACGAGGGAGGCAGACAGTGCCTATATACAGCATCTTTGTATTGGCATGAAGGAGTCTGTTGAATGAGTTTTTCTGGACTCTGAAGACTGATGAAAAAAGCACTTTCAGCCAAAACTGCTGGTATATGCGTGACAGCTCTGTGTCTGAAGCCAGCATGCTGACATAGCTCCATCTTTGTCTTGTCACTACTGTGAGGTTTCCTATGAAGCAGCTTTCCAGGAGGAAAAGTTGCTTAAATGCTATAGACTATGGCAGGAATTTATCCTTCAATAAAAAACAAGTCCATAGAGAGCAAAACTACAAAAGCCAAAGGCGACTGATGTTTTGACACGGCAGTGGTTCAGACAGCTGCAGGGCTGTTTCTGGCAGTTTCACCTGTCATGCACACTGGCAAAAGCCTCCTCTCCTTTTCAAAGCAAAGCAACACAAACACAGCCCTAGCAGTGCTGCCAGCCAATGCCATGGTCCTCCAGTACAGCCCCGAACCCCGGCACAGGTCAGCTTTCCTCCAGGAAACCTCTGCTTGTCCAGCAAGCATCTGTCTCCCACAGCCTGACCAGTGCTGTGTTTCTGGCAGAGCTCTGCCCAGCTGTCTGTTTCCACCAGAGGAAGGAAGGAGTTTCCCCAGACTCTCATTACTCAGTGAGATTAATGGCCAGTGTGGGATGGATGCTGTGCTTTTGGCTGGCTGGGATAGTGACCCTTCACTGTTGTGTTCACTCAGACGCTTTTCCTCCCACGTTTGGAGATGTCAGTGTTGTCTGGGCTTTGCTGGAAAAGGCTGGTGCCTGCTTAAAATAGCTTTGAGCTGTCTCACACAGGTGGAGAGGTGTCCCTTCAGGAAGCGAGAGTGCTCGTGGTAGTTGTACCAGTGAGAAACACACGCCCGTCCTTAAACTACTCCTCCTGCTGCCAGCACAGCCCAGGGATACCGTGCAGGGGCTGCTACCTTCTGCTGCCCCCAAGTAAGCATTAGGACAGGTAGTCACCCTCACATTCCAGGCAAGCAAGGTCTAGGCAAGCTCCTTTTCCCCTTGGCTTACATCAGTGCTTGCTCAGGCCCTGAGAGGTATTTTCCTGAAAGTGCAGGCCTGGGGCTGCCACATCTTTCTCCTGCAGACTTCTCCCAAGGTGATTCAGGAATGCTCTCATGAATCTTTGGGCCATGGCATCAGCACCACAGTGAGGTTTCCCGTGTGCTGACACTTCCCACCAGTGCTGCTGTACACCAAAGCAGTCACCATGGTGTCAACTGTCTGTGCTTTTGAAACAGCAAGGAATAGTTAGGCTTTTGCTTCAGCTAGTTTGTTTATAATAAAGAAACTAAAATCTGGAAATAGCACACAATGTAGGAGCTTGGATCTGGGACTGAATCCAGCACTGTCTTTAGAGGACACAAGTCGTGAGGGATGTGTCATATTAGTAGCTTGCAGCTAATGGACTGGCAAAGGCTAGAAGCTGCACTGGCTCGTTGCCCAGAGCCCATGGAACTGCTCAGGTAACAGCCTCCAACATTTTGGCCAGTGGACCATGACAGTTTCTTCATCCAGAGGTAATTAGCTAAGGTTTCCACAGGGCACCAGCTTCGTTCATAGGTAGGGTCACCCCCCTCCTACCTCAGATGTTTAATGTCTTCCTTGGACCACAAAAATACCTGTGTCTGTGTCCTCGGTTAGCGCCTACTGCAAATTTCTAAAGGGGAGTAACTGCCTCTCTGCATCTGCCACAATCAGAGCAAGAAGCACTGGAAGATAACAAACAGAGCAGGCAACAGAAGAGTGTCTGACTGTCCTTTGGGCAAAAGGATGTAGAAGAACCCATTCACAAGAAAAACATCATGAGAGTGACAAGTGACAGCGTGTCCTACCAGTTTATGTCAGAACCAAATCCAGCAGAAAGGCTGCAATGCAGTGCAAAACATTCATCACAGCCTGGCATTAGCAAGAAGGAAGTGCTGATTTTCCACCCAGCTCAAGCTGGTAGGGGACAGTGAAAAAAGTTTAAAATTATAAAGGAAGAAAGGGAAATAGCGGAGAAATTGAAAGGAGATTCTGCTTTCTTTGCCATGAATAAAAAGAGCAGCTCGTGGAACTCAGAAAAGTAGTATTTAGCTTCATTATGAGACCCTCCTGCAGCAGACAAGAAAACAGCACTGTGCGATGAAGCTGAGGTCAAGGGTGTGGCCAAGGCTGGCTGCACTGCACAACAGCTGATAGACAAGGGCGCAGCAGCAGGGCAGATGGCGAGGTACCATGGCCTCTGGCTTTCTGGGGCCCTAACTCATTTGGTCAGGTACCATTTACAGCTGAGCCAGCAGCTCTGTATCCACAGTATTTAACACCAACATCAAACACCCTCAAGAAAACTGACACACGTCATCAAAACCCTGTGTTATTTCTAGGAAAACTGCACACTTAAGGCATGGAAAAGAGATGTAAGCATAAATCTCCTTATTCTAAAACATGTTCCTGAGTATGACGTAGTTGCCATTGCCTAAAAGGTGCCTACATGAGACTATTCAAAAGAAGAGAAAATTCCAAGTCGCAGAACAACGGTGGCTTGTAGTATAGAAATGCATAGCCTCTCTTTAGCTACACAGTTTACCTGGTCTGGATGTAAAACCACACCTTTTGTTCATTAATTAACTTTTACTTCCTCCAGTGCAAATATTTTGTACACCTAAGCTGGTTACAATTCTCTTGAGGATGCAGTCCTAAATGCTTACTGCTAATCTCTTCATTAAAGTGCCATTCTTAGTAAAAAGTGAAATTAAGTTCCTAATATTCCCAGTGTTCCATTCTGGAAACGCTTCACAGAGATTATCTGCATTTTTCAGTGCAAATTCAATGAAAACAAACTGTTACCCTTTACAGAAAACATTTGGTGGCTCCTCCAGTAGGGAGAACCTGTAATTTACCTGTTAACAGGAGATGATTTGCTGCATTTGTCTTCTTAGCTGCAAGAAGAATTTGACACTAATGTAGGAAGTTTTTAAAAGTTAAACTAGGTTGAAGAAGGCAGGAAAGAGCAGCATGGATCACAAGCTGTCTCACAAATTACTATTCCCATGCTTTTAATGGCTCTACTTGAACAAATGCAATACACCAGGAGAAAATTGTTTTTTCCTAGGAACACAAAATTGATACAATCATCAAAAAAAAATTTAGCAAGAATTTCCTTCTTGCATCATCTTTGAGACTTTCTGGCTCCACTTCTTTCCTCTCTTCCTAATTCTTTCACAGCTGCTGGCTTGCCTGCAAAGGCAAACTGCTATACCTCTGCATCAAAAACATTACAAGTTTCTGCTATCCCTTTTTAAGCTACAAGGGCTGGCTAGGCACCTAAGAGGCAATAAGCACACAAGAATCCAAGGCTGTGACTCGGCTGGGAAAAGTAGGATGTATTCCCAAAGTCCAGACCTGAGCAAGGTCATCTCAAAATATCCGTAGGATAACAAGGTCTTCAGGCTATGAATTTTTCTTGGGGATCATTTCTAAGGGGCAGAAAACTTTACAAATAAAAGAGGTTTGCTGGGTATTGTATAAATCAGTTTCCAGTCACATGTGTTCCTAGTTTTATTAGTATTTTTAAACTACTAGGCGTGAAACTGGCAGATCCTAGTTCGCAATTTTTTTTTTTTGGAGCAAAGGCTTTTGCTGTCAGCTGACAGCTGGTTTACTGACATTGCCTTCATATATGTCACTGGGATGAATAAACCAAAACAAATGATTCTTTACTACAGGAATTGAATTTCTTCCCAACACCAACAGCTCTCCTCCTCCTTGAGTTTTTGGAGATGACTTCTTGTGATTGCAAACCTAATCCTGGCTTTGCAGCCCATGAGGATTGCATCAAACGCCACGCAGTCAAATCAATCAACAATGTTGTTATCTTTCAGTATCTTTTGCTTGTTTAAGCAGATAAATGAAAACAGACACAATTAAGTCAATATATCAGTGATTTGGTTACACAAACAATTAAAATATTATCTCAGGTATTTGGGATCCAGGATATCTGGAAAGAGATGTGAGTCTGTGGGGTCCAAATGTCTTTGGAGCTGCAAAGTATGTGCCAAATGAATGGGGTTTATGGATCGCTTTGTTTGATGCCTAAGCCAATAAATGAAGGAACACGAGAATATCGTAGAAATAGGTAGAGGTAGTGCTTCAGACTCAAGATTATGGAAAATATAAACCATGAAAACATAGTTTGTTTATTTGTCTGTTTTTAAAGAACACACTCTAAATGAGGAGAAGAAGGCAGAGAAGGTAGCATTGGAAGCTCTTAGCATGCTGGGAGATGTTGCTGTGGGTGGTGTGCTTTCAAGTGTGTTGAATGTTGTACATAAACTGATTGAGACCAGATGTAGCTTGTGCTTTTGATATGGTGCTACTGATTTGGTTTTCTCTACTAAGTCTAAATTAAATTCAGTGTTGATTTCCCAGATTTAAAGTATAAGATAGCAAGTTGTCTACATAAGCAGCTTCTAGCACTTACAAAGAGTAGTGGTTTTGTGTTAGCATGAGAAAGACATTGACACACCTTGTTTTCATGTTGTATTTTTTAAGGGTGAGAGCTTTCCTGGAAAGCAATTCCAAGGAAGTTCCAACATTACTTCTATAAACTTTCATCTTATTTTTAAAATACTGTTTCTTATATCTAAAACTTTTTTCTTCTAATAAAAATATTACTCTCCTATACATGTTTGAGGCACAAGTCTCAGAACAACTCACACAGAGTCCAGCTTCCTGCTAATGAGTTCATATTGAGCTGACTGTGAGCTGGCAATGTATCAACTGCTCATCATTAAATCATTCCCAAAATGAACATTAATGAACTTCACCTACTTCAGCAATGCAAGGCAGCTCATACTTCTCCTGATTTCCAATTCACTGAAAAGTAACTTGAATTCAGCCTACACTGCTGACTTCACTGAATCGCTGCATAATGAGCTACCATAAAAACAATGAGGTTTTGCATATATATATATACATTGGACATTCTCATACATATTAATTTGGTCATCCACTGTATTACAGCTACTCCAGTGAACTTCCACATGGAAATGGACTGTCCTGCTATCCTGCTTTAAACTATTAACTCCCTGTTGGATGAACATACTTCTCATAAGAAAAAAAAGTCTTTTCAGTGCAAAAGTTTTGTATTTTGCTAACTTTTTCCACTACAGCAGTGGAAAAACAAAGAAACAAAATGTAATTCAAATGTCCTCAATTTTGTCATTTTCTTTTTTTCTCAGTAGTATTTAAATGGGGTGTTTAAATATCAAAGCTTCTTAACACACATTTTTCTGTAGTAGTCTGGCACCACATCACACTTGCAGAATTGAGAACTTTATTTGCAAAGAAGCCTCTGTGTGACAGAATCACCTTTTTTCAATGAGGAGACATCTACGTAGATTAACACATACTGCAGGACAATTACTCAGAAATGGTTATCAAAGTCTTATGTCCACATATTGAAATATGTCTCAGAAAAGAGTTACAAAATTAAAGGTCTCAAAGGCACATTTTACAAGGAAAGATTCAGAGGTCAGTCTATTCAAAGAGAAGGTTAGGAAGATATTTGATCATAACTACATTCATCGAGATAAGAGGTACCTAAGACTAGTACATTAAAATATTGATATGCATGCAGCCAAAGATCAAATTCTGGCTGCAGCAAGAACCAGTTAGGTCTTCATTTCTTGTAAATTGCTGCCCAGGATCAGTTTATCATTGTAAACTGTGTCATTTCAGGAGAAATTTAGCCATCCCTGCTCTGGTGGGCAGCAGCATCTGAGAAGGGGTGGGTGAGCAGATGGGGCAACAGTTGCTCCAGTGATCTCGTCTGAGCCTGATGTTGAATGCATGTTAACATCTCTGGATAATGAGATACGAAACACCAGGGAGCTGAAATTAGAAATAGTCAAATACAACACGAAATCCCTGCTTTTGAGAAAGAAATAACTATTTGAACAGTTTCCTGTGGGATCCAGTAGATTTCTCACTATAGGATGTGATGAGAACAAAACCGGATGTCTACTAAAGGCTATACTCAAATAGGAGTTAGGGATTTTATGCAGACAACACTTTGTTGCATTATTTAATTTAATTCCACTTGCGTTATTTAGGACGTCATCATAGGCCTTTCGGGCCTCTAAATACATGAACCCAAGAGCCTTTGACAGAAGAGCAAAATGTCATGCTATTCAAGGTATTGCCTTGCTACAGGAGCATTTGGTCAGAAGAACCATCAAGTTAAAATGTGTTCTATTTGCTGGTGACAAAGAAGTTGTCATAGTCCTTTCCAAAAAGCATTTCAGACTTCAGAAATTGCTCCCTGCTCCTCATGTTTGGTTAATATAAACTTGAACTACCTTTTCTCTCCTTCATATTACAAGCACCTTTATTTCCTCAGGTGTCCAATAGGAGAGAAAAAAAAATAGGGCTGGGAACACGATACACCTGAGATTTGTGTCTGCAATGGAAAGATTTTTCTCTATATTCCAGTTTGGGGAAAAAAATCTGTGTTTGGTTTTTTTTGTTACAGTTGGTTTGAACTTTTAAAGCATGTCAAACAACCTTTGAACTTTACGGAAAGCAACTTTTAAAAGCTGGAGTTTTTTAAGTTTAGAAGAAGAATGTTTCCTTTTTAAAAAAGCAAATACAGTAAACGTGGCATAACAGAGATTTAAAGACACACTATACTCTTTGAGGAAGCAACATGGTCAACTGGGTTGAAGAAAGAGCTAAATGGGCATGCATGCCCACAGAAAGCCTCTCACAGAGAATTTCCTTAATGACTGAGGACTATTAAGCACACTGTAACATTCAAATACCATCTACATTTACTGTTTTTCCTAATTTAAGGACATGTAACTATATTTAAATAGTTTTACACTGTATAATTAATTATAAAAAGCAACAATGCTGGTATCCAGGATACCCATGTACCTTCTCAGATGAGTTTGCACTGCCCACTCACCTAACAGAAAATTTGCAGCAGCTGGCTACTCTCTCTGCCATCCAAGTGTGCTCTTTGTCATTTCTGGGCACCAGTTTTGGAATAAACAGCGTCTCCAATCCTTACAAAAGAATCCTAGAGAAATTGTGTAGTTAATTCAACCAGCCAGCTTGCATATACAACCAAAGGAGACAGATGCCTCTCCTTAAAAGTCTGTGGTCTAGGTTTTCTTGAAAAGATGGCAGCATTTACTGAGATGCCCAAAACTGTTCAGTTTCCAAAACAGATCTCTACCTTTGTTCTGAAGATTAGACCTCTCTAAATATTTTTTAATTTGAGCACCGAAACTTTCTAGTCACCTTTCACTGCCTTGGCTTAAAACCGCCATAAAAGAAGCCACCTTGCTAGCTCAAATCAGGAAAGATTCTTTTATTTAGTCCTGCTTCTGACACTGCAAATACAACTAAGTAGAAATCAGTACTCCATTTACAAAAGGTCCTCTACAACCAAATTGTACTTCTTTTAATTTGCTTTTCACAGAACCTCTTAGCACCAGGGGACTGCTAACGACATGACTCAAACCATGAAGCAGAGATGCACTGAAATAGCTTTTTCACATCTCTATGCGCACCCTGTCTCATAGCATTTTAGCACTGAGTAAAAGCAGAGGTGGCAAAATCCTATGCCACAGGAGAAGCACAGACATGGATAACAGGGTTGGCCATGCACTACTAAACTTGCCCAGCTGCTAGCACTTGCTGTTACGGCTGCCTGGATGCTGACCTTGGCTTGAGCTGTAGCTGATGAGGTGGGTACATGGCAGCACGCTGATCCTCACAGACCAACGTGTCCACGCGGTATCAATGTGACACAAGGCTGAAGCAGAAGGCAAACATCTAAACGAGGACATTCACAACTGCACTTAGAGCTGCACTGCAGAGTAGAGTGGTGTTTGTAATCCTCAAGGGCACCAGCAGCTAGAGGGGCTAGAGGGCTCCTACCTGCCTTCTTTCTACCTCACACATTCAGTAGTGGTAGAAAAATACTGTCACTCCTCTAGGATTTGTGACCAAAACTACCATACTCTTGGATCAACAAAGGGAGGAGTTGAGCTGTATGGCAGCAATTTCTTCCTAAACAGGATTTTTTTCATTATTAACTCAACTGCTTTGTGTTCCCTTCAAAACAGGAATATATACAAAAATCCTCCCATGAAGAACATTTGCAAAGTTACTTGCAATTTTCAAAAGCCTTGGGAATTTTCTCTAAGTTTCCACCTACGTCAGCAGCTTTAAAAATTAGTGTCTCTCTGCTGGTAGGCAGATTTAACAATTGAAGCTTCCCTATTTATACTCAGAATTAAATAAGCAGAAGTTACAGTTGCTCAGACCTTTGGGTTGAAAGACTCAGACAATCTCAGACAATCCACTTTTTCTTCAGACTTGGAGCCATCACAATTTAGAGGTGTGTATTCCCCTCCATGTGTCAAGGTCAGGGTCTCGCAAAGATGGTCTTCCCCTAACAGCAGGCTGAGGCAGTAGGAAAAGAGACCTATGGTCTCTAATCATGGAAAAACCTAAAAATTGTAAGGTCTAGAGGTAACTCATTCAGACAAGAAGCAACTTGTCTGACAAAAAAATGTTACTTCTTTCTCACTTTCCTGGGACATAGTCTTGGATCAATTTTTATATTTACAGACTAAGGTATTAGGTATATCTTTCTTCTGGGGTTGCAATGGATCATTTAAAATGAAAGTAACATTTACGATACCTCAGATTTTGTCTATACTGCAATACTTCTTGTTCTCACTATAGGAGATACTACAAATACCACAGTAAAGCTCAAATATCAGAGGGCACTAAAGTGCTGGTTTTTTAATGGCAGTCTCAAAACACAAAGTTCATAAAACCGCAGTTATCTTAGTACTAGTGGTGCTCAGAAGTGAAAGACTATGAGATATTCATGTTCCAGCAGTAAATCCACTAAAGTCAGTGGGGTAAGAGCTAGAATTAACTTGACCTTTGGAGAAAAAAAAAATAGTGTGAAGGTTGGAAGTGCATGTGAGTTCAGGACAGGGATTTTCAACTAAGCAAGAAAACCTGGAGAAGTTGTGGGCTTCCTGAATGGATCCCTGAAAGTATCAGCTGGTATGCTGCAAAAGCTGTTCTCAGCAAATTGTTCGTTTTGTGTTGCTTACAGGGTCAGAGGAAGGAGGAGGAGATCTAGGTGGATTACTAAGAGAAGGGGAAATCATAGTGGCAGAAGTGAAATGAGAGAGGGGGAAGAACCTCGAGAGTGGGATCTGAATGTCTTTTTCACCATCAGCAAAGAGCCAAAAGCAGATGAGAAGTTTCTTCAAAAAGTTGTAAGATTTCAAAGAAAGAAGTCCCAGGGGAATGACTAACACAACAGAGAGTTGTGAACGTAAAGCTCAGCTTACATGGTTTATGCTTGCTCTCGCTACCATTTGAACCCAGCGAAACTGCTCACAACTGAATAATCACTGCACTGCTGTGCTGGAGAGACTATGAAATGAAAAGGAATGAAGTCTAGTCCCTGGTCACTTTGACCAAAGAACTACATTAAAAATATGCATAAATCCCATGTACCAGAGGGAGTTCAACTCCCATCCTTATGATTCATAATCATGTTTTCCTAAACAATAATCTTCATCAAGCAATGGCAACATCCTAGTTGCCCTTCTATATTTATAAATTATTTCCAGTTTCGGAAAGGGCCTCCATCTTCATCTAACACTGCCCAAAATAACTTCTGGAGATAGACTGGACAAACCAGCAATTAAAAATCGTAAGAATTCAGCTTGGAAAGTACCCCAAAAAGTCTCTGGTCCAACCACCCGCTCAAAGCAGAGTCAGATACAAGATCAGACCAGAGTGCTCTCAATCTGCATCTCAAAAACCTTCAAGGATGGAGACTGCACAGCCTCTTTGGACAACCTGCTCCATTGTTTGACTGTGTGCCAACTTGAATATCTCATTTCAACTAATGTCTATTATCCCTTATCCACCCAGTATGAAATACTGTGAGGAACTTGGTTTCATCTTGTTGATAACCTCCCTGTGGTTACTAGAAAATGAAAGGTAAAGATATAAACTTTAGGTAAAGATATAAACTACATGTAAAGTTTACATATACAAAGCATTATATGTTGATGTTTAATATTAAGATAAATCCAAATCAAGGAGTATGAAGTCTAAAAGATCATCAAGTTTTAGGAATCATAATCTGGGTATAAGTTTCACAAACACGTTGTGCTGCAACGTGTCATCAAGAACAAGATACAAAATGCACTCTCCCTTGTCTTGTTGTGTTTAAGAACCTGATATAAATCTATGGATTACAAAAGAAATGTCTTTGATATCATATGCATCACATATCATTCACATGGGAGTAAACCAAGAATAGTCCTATTTAAAACTTGGCAAGTCACATGATTTCAGGCAAAAATGGCACAGCATTCGATGGCAAACTCTCAATATAGAGCAGTAAAAAAACTTTCCAGGAAAAATAAAAGATCAGCTCAAAAAAACCTTGCTTCTTCATGAAGGTTTTATTTATTTAATTTATCTGGAATAATCTAGTCTCTCCCTTATCCATGTTCCTCTAATCAGTCTATATGGTACCACTTTTCTGCTGGCAAAACAGGGAGGCAGCTATGATGCCAGTATGCCTGAAGCATGCCTCAGGCATACCCCTGCTAGTTTAAAACTTTTACCACCTTCCTGACTAGCTCAGCAGCGTACTGATCCAAAAATCACAACTTATGGACTTGTGTCCTTGGCAGAAAGAACTGTTTCAAATGCTTGAAATTCCCAAGTCTTGCCTTCAAAAGAAATATACATATATATGTATGTCTATATATATATATATATTTTAAAAATCACATTTAAAAAAAGACATATAAAAACCCCTAAATTAAATTTGCTATATACTTTAGTCAGGAATTTAAAGTCTTCCACACGTTATTTTCAAACTAGCTTCCCAATAAATGTTTCCAAGAATTTGTCCCCTAAAATCCACTTTTCTTCACTGAAGAAGTCATTCAATGTCACCAGGAGGTTTGCGCAACAAACACATACCAAATCAGACCATGGGCAACATTTAATAATCAGATAATATTTGACATGTGCAGGATATATCTGAGTCCAAGAACCATGAAATATTTTCTGCCACATAATTTATGCTGCAGCAGCAGAGAAGCAGAAGAGAATCAGACGGCTGCTGGCAGCACACTAATTTCTTGTCAAGTGCAACTTAGGCATGTCTAAGTTAATCCAATGGCACAGGCACCTTGGTTGATGGGTTCTCCATCAACAAAAAGACAAGACCCACCATTAAATGACACCCTCAAGACTGAAAGGCAAGGTCTGGTGATCTTGTCTGTAAGAAAAAAGGAAACAAGGTAACTCCAGACTTGGGAGGTCCAGGAAAAAAATCATTTCAATCTCCATATTGAAAGACAGTCATGAACATCTCTTTCCTCACTAGGTAGTACCCCACATGGCAATCAAGAGCAAGTGGACCACATCCACCCTCCCAAGATCCCAGTTCGCAGCCCAGAAGACACCATAGAGGATGCATTATAAAGGATGAACTTCCCCTGTATGTAGAGAAACCCCAGGCACTTTACCTGCGCTGCTAGGTGCATGTCGATCAAGCTCTGGGAGTAACATCACCCTGCACCTGCCAAAATGTGAATCCACCCTCTTTTTTAATGTTTGTTCCAGCAGCTTCCTCTCCATGAGTTTGAGCCTGAGGCTGGAGGGAGCAGGAGGAAGACTTTCAACCCCTATCCCAATGCCCTCTATCTTTAAAACTTTCCAGCCTCGAACTGACAGAGGACATCACAGATGACTGTGGATGTAGCCAAATGCAGTTGTCTCCAGCACTTGCTCAAATAACAGACAAAGTAGGGGAACTAACTCAAAACTGCCAGATAGTACCTGATTTACAGGGTCCTGGAAAGGGAGTGCTGGTGCTGAGTGACTGCTAAAGAGTCTCAGAGCCAGCAAGAATTTACTGCACTTTTTATGCAAGACTTAATCACCCTCATGGACATTTTTGTAAAAGGAGCACATTTAAGCCGAATCAATATGGAAAACTCTAAAGGAATAAATAAGACATCTCACCAGCTCAAACCACTGATAACACAGAGCCTTTTAGGAGTTGGTAGGCAAGAACTTCCTCTAAAATTTTATTGTATACTCACTTCTATCACCCCATTTCCTACTCTCCGAAAAGTTTTCATGCTGACACCAGAGGCAAGAGGACAAAACGTGTGACCATACCTAAGCTATTTCAAAGCACTCTTCTTGCTTTAAGTAACTTAAGCCAATGGCTTAAATCAAAATTTTGTCTTGCCTCCAAGCATCTTAAGGGTCTATGGAAGATGTTACAGGGTTTTCATTTCCACTGCAATGTGATAAATACTGCTACAATTACAGGCACCATTCTTGGCAGGCTCAGATGCACCAGCCTTGCCTGTCCGGACTGCCTTTGAACTTGCCCTTCCAAACTCTTTCCTTTACATGAAAACATGATCTAGGGGAAGGAAGCTTGTGCTGGCCTGCACCTGCCCTCCATGCAGTCAGAGCACAAGAAGCTGCCTCATTTTAGTTTGGCTAGTTTGAGCAAAAGCTGAGGATTTTACCCTGCAACTTCAGTACTTTTGACACCTGAGCCACTCTGATGGAAGCTAGCTCAGCTCTCACTGCAGTCACCCCTCCACTCTGCCATCCTCCAGTCACACCCAAAGTCTGCTGAGGTCTTGTGTAGGCATTAAAATTCCTTAAAACTCATTTTGACAAATAAACATCTCCTTTCCACAAGGTTCCCATCGAGAAACCCACATCCACTCTCCAGACCAAAAAGGTTGAGGCCTGCCCTGTACAGGGGATTTTCTGTCTTCCCCTGCTTCCCCCTCTGCCCTGGGAGAGAGCCGGGTCTCCTCAGTGTCAGAGTCGTTACCAGGGTGGAAACAGAAATAAAACAACTAGAGAAATTTTCTCATAAAATAATCAGATTGTATCCTTTGTGCAAGACTTTTCCATGGGTGGCTATAGCCTCCTCATTCTCCACAGGACTGAGGTGAGAACACTCTGTGAATGTATGGCACCCAAAGAATAATGTCTGGCTCAGCAGCAGCCTGTCCCTGCTCTGTCAGCCTTTTCTGATCCTTTCTGTACCTCTGTGTGATCCTCAATATGTATCTGCTTCCTCTCTTCATCATTAATAAAATTGTTTTATTTGCACTTACCATCTATGAGCAGTTTAAGAACCATTCAGTATTCCCAGCACCCAAAATAACAAAAAAGCCAGTAGCTTTGGCATGTAAGAACAGATATATAGTGTCTGAAAGGAATAAACCACAGATCCACATGCCAGCCCAGGAAGTAAATTTCCTATCAGGGAGAATTTATTCCCACTTTCAGCTGGACTATACTAAATTCTACCAGCTCAGTGATAAAGTGATTAGTCCATCCTCTGCTACACCTTCCCATTTAGTCCCTGTGGAACATAACTAATGTGCAGTTTACACTTCTCTTGCAAAAATTAATAAACACTGTTTAAAAAAATCTACATTACACTGTCCAGCATCACATCACTTGGGCACCTCCCAGGATTCAGTATTCTGCTGCAAATCACCACCATTTATTTAGATTCTTTCCATGCATGAGACAATGCTTATACCCAAGTTGCTACAAAATAATTGTTCAGGTTGCAGGTATTTTGTCAAGTTCTTTAATAATATTGAGAAATATCTGTATTTCAGTCATGCCATCATTACCATTGGCTACAAATTCGGTGATGTTAACAAATATCTATCAATTCAGTATGTCAGAAATTATTTCATATATGTATAAAGGTGTTATTGTTCATCAGCTCTCACCCCTTAACATTTGCTTCAGTACTTTATTAATAAAAATGGACTTAGCATGTGCAGCTCCCATTACAGCTCTCCATGCTCTCCTATTCATACTTTTCATAATTTTCAAAAATTACAAAACTATCACATCTTCTTTTCAGTTCCCATTTTAGATTTCTACAGTCACAGCAGTAATTTTCATCCATTTGAAAAGAGATTACAAATTCATGGACTAATTTCAGGAACATTGCAGAAAATCTATGAGGGCAACTTACCACATACTGCAGTTTCAAACACTAATGATTCAGCATTGAACTCTTACAGTAAAAGCTTTAATAATCAAATCTAGGAAGTCTTATATATATATAAAATATATTGTCTATTAGTGTCAATGTGAAATCTAATTTGCATTAAAAGAACTATTGGTTACAAAAAATTTAATAATGATGAAAATAAATGTGTCTTAAAGTATAGCCTTAAAAGGGTAAACTTAAGATGGGTCTTTCAAGTTCAGCCTTCCATTTCATTATGGTTTCCTTTTGATTTTTCAGACCCAGAATTGTATTAAAATTTAAAAGTCAAGCACACGGGCAGGCAGTTTGGGTTTATTTGGAATTAATTTCTTTCGAGAAATATGGTGTTGGGCCTACTACCCCCTTGTTGTAAGGAGCAATCAATAATCTGAAGAAGTCTCAGCTGCTGAGGCTTCAGTGCTCACCACTGAAAAATCTAGCTCATTAGCTTTTAGCTATATTCGCTGCTTAGCTATGTAGCCTCTGCAGGGCTAATGAGTAAAAAGCAGTCAAGACTTATTTCAGCCATAAAGTCAAAGATCTGACTGAATGCACACAAATAGATGTCATGCTGAGGAAGAAGACACCATCATTACCCAGCCACTTTTCTGAGCAGAGCTCAGCTATAAAATACATCTATGCATCTATCAATCTTCACCTTTAAGAGTTTAGTTAAAAGTCTGAGCTTGTTTTTCTTTGCCTTTTGTTAAGGAAGCAAACAGTTCATGTTTAAGGTTTAATGTTTGTAAACAAAAGAGACTAAAATCACAAAAAACACTCTAAAAACTAAGACACTTATTCCAGTTTTCCCAAACACAGAACAACAGAATTGCCCATGAAACTCAGCCTAAATATCAAGCAGCTTGTAACAAATCAACTAGAACTAATTTTTTTACCATGTTAGCAACTGTACTTGCAAGTACTCACAGCACTTGAGAAGGCTGTGTAAATGAACCAGACCAAAAAGCAGCAATGAACACTTTTAATTGCAGTGGCATTTGATTTGTCACAATCACAAAGATTATTTTGTGACCCACTGCTAACAGTGAGGAGGTGATCTTTTCCCTTGAGGAAGCTAACAGGCACAGAGCAGCTCCCTCTCACTGTTCTGCTGTAGTGTCTCTTCCAGTCTTCCCTTCCACAAGGGAAACACCAAGAAGAGAGGACGGCAGGACACAGTACTCAACATGAACTGGTTGAAAGCTCCAGCAATTTAGCACAGTAAATATTTTTTCTCCCACTTCCCTTAGTGGCAGAAATCGATACAGTTGACTAATAGAAAGTCTCTCCTCCTTCAAATGTTCTAACGTAGGAATTTCAGAGAATTAACCTTCAAAATGTACCTTCTTTGTGTTTCTTGTGCTTTCTTTATCTTTACAAGAAATGAACACAGTTCATGTCACTGTTCTTGTTTTTGTAAGTGATTGACAAGTGCTCCTTTTCTGCCTGTAGGCCAAGAGAAAATGTAATCTGCAGCTATTTTAAGACCATTAGTAAATGTTTTTAGAAGAGCAACTCACAAAATAAATGCAGATGTGCACATTCAAAAATAAGAGGCTTGAAAAGCCATAAGCTGCCACAAAGCAAATCAAAGTTAGTTAAAGTGGACAAGTCTCAAAACATACAGATTTTGACTTTTGAATGCTACTCCTCATAAAAGTTGCAGACCAAATACAAAGTTCTGATTTTCTTAGAAAAAGGGTGTTGTTTCCAAACAGGCAGAGGGCTCAGCTTTAGTTGCTTGCTTTCTGAAATTTCTGCTAGTGTAAAAAATGAGGGTGCTCTACATTATCCTTTTTGCTAAAATGGAAAGAAAAACTTCCCTGATTGGTGGCTGAAGTTAATGGGAATTGATAAATTACTTTACATCCCAATGGACATGAAATCTCCAAAGTTTTAGATTCCAATTGAACAATAAATTACTTCTGCAACTCAGTCAGAAAACTGTGGGGTTTTTTAATCTTATCAGAATGTGACAAAAATCAGGAAATTCATAGCTTTGTGACTGCAAGATGTGAATGCACAAGTCACAAACATTCCGTTTAGGGAATCGTAATTTACGAGCGCCGCCTCTGCTTTCACAATGCTAATTTAAAATTTAGGAATCTTTGGGATGCTGGGAAGCAGCTCCCCAGTGCTGACAGCAGCAGCATCCGGAGGGCACAGAGGAAGGGATAATGTCAAAAGACCTCCTTCAGCTAGACAAGCCCTATTTTCACATTTCCCCAGGCACACCTGGCTCTCAAAGGTACTCTGAGCTCTCAGACAGTTAGTTAACATACCATGCTAAGCACAAATCCACTGACTAAAGCTAAGACTTTTCTCCTTTTTATGTCTCTCTATTTGGCAACTTAATCAACAAACACTTCCAAACAGACATTTAGAGGAACTTGTAGCTGATGTGTTTGCTCTACCCCAGGAGGCGGGGTGGAGGGCCACTGGGCTGGTGCTTGCTCCAGCAGTGCTGTGCTCTGGCCCAAGCCCCAGTTTTAGCCGACTGATAGAAATGATCCTTCATTAGAAAAAGCAGTTTCTGAGTGGCATCTGAAAGAGCTCACAGAGAAACTGCCCTCTCCCTTGGAGGCATTTGCCCTTCAAACACCTAGGGTGAGCAACATGGAGGCTGCGAGTGCTATTACACTTCATCTCCCCCAGTTATAAATAGCAGCCACAGTGAGATGTGCCCTCAGCCAGCCAAGAGATTGCACCCGTCCCTCCTGGCCGGGGCCAGCACTGCCATGCTCCACGTTTTTCTCACCTCCTGGCTGCACACACCACACCACACCACTGGTGGGCGAGGTGACGCACGGCAATACTGACAAAAAGGCTGAACTGCACACCTTCAACCAGTGCTCTGCCTCTCACCATCTCCCCTCACCCTCCTCTCTGCCCCTCTCCATTTCAAGGTCTTGGTGTTCCCCACACATCCCGTGTGGCCCCACAGATGGAACTCCACCCTGCGGGAGCCTCTCCCAGCACAGCCCACAGCATGGCCTGGCTGGGATTCTGCTGGAGTGAGGCTTGCATTGGGAATGATCTAATTTGGGAATGTGGTACAGAGTTCAGATACTCATCCAGAGTTTAAGAAGCAAATGAACTTTTTTTTCTGCCAAACTTGGCTAGATCTTGCAGTCCTTACTCAGGAAATTCAAAAATTTGGTTTTAAGGGGAGCTCTGGCTTAGGAGGCGAAAAACCAAACACCTTAACCCTAAGATACAAAAATTAATTTTCGTTTGAAATTCTCATGAGGTTTCTGGTTGGTTTGGTCCAAACTACAAGAACAATTTCAAGGTGCATTTACCCCTCTGCTTCCAGTCACAACCTGGAGCCTCAAATGTTGAGCTAAGTGTCAATGAAAAATATCTAAGAAAAACTGAAGAAAAAAGAAAACAGAAAAAGATCTCAAGCACTGGACAAACATGAAAAAAACTCATTTTATTCCTGGATAAAAAACAAAAACATGCTTTCTCATCCTTCTGTAAGAGATGCATGTTTTAAATGCATATGTAGTGCAAACAAGAAGAGCATGTGCAATGCCACATGCACTGAAAGTTCTCTCTTTTGACTACATAAAGAGCCTGTTTAGTTTGAAATACCTACACTCAGCAAATGCTGCCAGTGATGTACGTCTACCCGTGCACAACGGAGAGGGTGTTGCTGCAGTGCACACGTTCTTTGTGGCATGTAGAGGCTCTGCATGAGAAACTTGGCCACTTTCTCTCCAGCAGTAACAAGCTCAATAGCCATCTAATCGTGCATGGTAAGAATGCAAATGCCTACTTCCCACTACAGCCAAGAGATACCATTTTATTTCAGGCTCATCTAGCTCTTCAGTCTGTTGTGTCCCCGAGGATAATTAGTCCTGAACTCAGGGAAACTATTTATCTTACACTGGGGATAGTCTATCAAATACTTCTTCACACAAAAACTCGTTTAAAAGGATAAAAAACACTCCCTGAGGAACTGAATACATTTTCGGTCTTCTAGTCATTTCCAGCAGGTGACATATCTGAAATCACAGAGCCTCCCCTTGGTAACTAGGTGAGAGCAAATTAGCATCATTTTGAACTGGGGAAGCTGCACCACGGCAGCCTCCGAGGAGCAGGTTCTGTTTGTTGTAAACAAATCTGATTTGCTCAGTTTTGCCTCCCCACAGATATTACACTGCAGTAATATAAAGAGAAAGGTGTTTTACAGGGCAAGCCCCCATCATCACTGGAAACAGGCATGGTTTTTATCTCCCCAGGAGAGGAAAAATAAACATGACAGTTTGCAGCTACCACAGGTAGTGGCTGCAAAGTAAACTCTCTCACCAGAAGTTCCCCCCAAGGCTCCTTTAAATATTCCTATGACTAGCTACATCCAAATGCATCTCCCAAAGGATCAAAGTACACTTTCACTTGATAGAAGGCACTGAGCAGTTGCTATCAGTGTGCAGTTATGGTCCTTTAGCCTCCACTACTTGCAGAAAGAAATACTCTTTGAGGTTTTTCCTGATGCAGTGATTGTCCGTGCCACCAGAGCTTTATTTAGGCCAGAGATGCCCACAGTGTTTTTCTGGGAGAACAAACATCTTGTTCAGACCCCATTAGAAGAGGGAGCTTAGCTCTTAACAGCAGTTTAGCAAGTCTCTGACCATGCAAATGTATGACCATGCAAAGAGGTATGTTGGCCCAGCAAAAAGGACTAGGGATATAAAGAAGATAAACCTATGTAGAGGTAAGTTCTAGGTATAAACTACAAGCATGTCCTGATTTCCATAACTGGAAAAATAAAGTACCTTAAAATTAAAGGAGTTAAAGGACTGGCACAGCTACATCTGCCTGGGTCTTCTCCTGCATGCAAACACAGCCCTTGTGCACTAAATTCTTCCGAATGAGAAATTAGAGCAAAGCCCTTCACGGGTATTGGTGGAAGACTGTGTCCTCTGGAGTGTGCAGAAGAAGTACTTGCCCCTTACAAATAACACAAGGTAAATCTGAAAGCCTTGCATGGTTTTCAGCACTTACTAAGGAAAAAATCCTAATTAAGGACAGAATAATGGTATGGAGCTGAGACATGTTCCTACCAATCCATCAGGCTAACTAGCCATGATATGCTGTCTGGATAATAAATGTCACTTAGTGCTCATTAACATGTCCTTTATTAAAACCTATGTAGAGAGGGCAGAAATAAAAATGATGCAAAACAGTGCATAAAGCTGACACCACCCTGGACCCCATGGTGCAGGTAGGTGACATGCTGGCTCCATGGGATTTTGCCCTGGCTTTCCTGTGGACACTGAGATTTCCACTATTAAAGAGCAAGTCAGGTGCAAGACCCCATTTCCAGCCTGTTAAATTGTGACCAGCTGGAGAACACAGTGGTTTTAGTATTCATGTTGACCTACTACAGACAGATCTGCACACACAATGCCTCTAGTTTTTCTATACTAAGCTCCCATTAATCTCCATGGAAATTATTCCAAAATATGAATTCTTTATTGGCAAAGCTCTTGCCCTCCCTCTGATCTCAGGAACTAATCCTTACTCCTCCCTGTCACCTGTTTGTGAATTCATGGCTTAAGGAGGTATTAAAAAATGCAGATTGAAAAAACAAACAAACAAACAAACGAAACACTGAGAAATTAGAAAAGGCCTGATTGCGTTGTTTACAAGACATTTCTTCACCTTCGGCAGGGTGAGAAATTATTTCCTTCTGTGTATGCACAGCAGAGAGCACATGCTTCTTTTGAAAGGGACTGCCACCCTACCACCCTGCTCAAAACTTGAGTTTGGTTTTGTTTCCATCTTTATAATGAAAAATTTCCATTGGTATGCATCCCCATTAAGGGCTATATAAGGAGATGGGGCCAGGATGCCCTCTTTGCGACACGTTACTGATGATCAGTCTTTCAGAAGTCCCCACAAACACAGAACCACTTTGGCTGAGTGGGAAGACAAACTTCAGGTGGAAGTGTGGGGAGGAAGAGAAAAATTTTCAAAATGGCTTTGCCACTGGAGAGGCCGTAACACAAAACCCAGATCTTAAGTACCTGCACACCTCAGAAGATGTAAGTTTATAGTGTCTCTGTCTCTCAGTTCCACTGTTTTTCCTGTATTGTAAAAGGCCTTTTCCTCCTAAACCCACAACGACAGGGCTCCATTAACTGGGATCTGATGAAGGGCTTTAATGAAGACAAATGTGTTAAGTTGCCAAGTATTATACTTACATGCCCTTTAAGCTAGTAACAACAAAGACAGGAGCTAGGAAGTTCTGCCATAAGCATGTTGAACTTATCATGCTTTCCAGACCAAAGTGAAGTAGACACACTCAACAAGGCATGTCTCCATAGCAGCAGAATAGAATTGCATTAAATGTCATATTTATCTAGACTTCACCATGAACTTAATCCTAGGGAGGGAGAAACAAGTCCACAATAAAACATCAAAGCCTTGAACAATTACAATATATTAGACTCCTTAACAATATTGAAACCTCTGATGCTGAAGTTTTTCTATATTTGATTTAATTCTCTTTAACCTCCTGGGAATCTGAGATCAGGAAAACAAAAGGATGAAGCATCTGCCTTCTGCAGCCTTCTGCAGCATGCACATGAATACAAGGACAAATATTGTCAGATGCACTTGACAGCTGTAAAAGCAACAGATTCTTTCCAGTCAACTCCTAGATAGGGAAAAGAAGACAGCTGCCCCTGGGTCATATGCAAGGAAGCAGTGATGCTTTCAGAAATTCCCTTAGGCTGAATTTCAGCAAGTATCTCCTTCATGTGTGAGGTGAGTTTTTTCCATTTTCCAACAGAAACTGAGAGCAAAGCAAATTAATCGGACCTCTTAAAATAAAATGTGTGGGCACAGGCATTAGCATCCTGCTTTCGAAACTGGGCAGATGAGGACAAAGGCTGGATGAGGTCCGGGATTGGGTTTTGCAGAAATGAGGTGTGTGTTTAGAAGCTGTCAAAGGTGTGAAACATGGCCTCAGGGGGTTAGGAGAGAGTAAAGACTGGTAAATTTTGCATATTTTTGTTTAAAATACTCCAGAGTGCTCATCTGAGGCTCTGCATAATCTAAGACCATCCGTTTCCTGGAGACAGGTCATATATAGTTACATGAAAAAATTACATAGCACAGTAAGTAACTGAGAACTTGCTTTTAAACATATATATAATAGTCATCCCACTGCTGAAATCTTTATACTGACCTCTCCTGAGCCACGTACATGCATATTATGAAACGTCTGTCACTTGCTTTAGATCACAGCAATTTTTAAATTTCTTAACACAATTCCTCCATGGTCACATATCATTACCAGCAATAAAGACTTTGCAAAGATTAACAAGGTGAAAGCTCTGATTGCACACAGAGATAAAGAATTTGTAATGTATTTAATATTTGTTTTAAAAAGCAAACAAATGCATTACTGTATCTTTGAGTGCATGTGCCTAAAGCAAAGTACATTCAAAGAAAAGCTGTTGAATAAGAAAATTATGATTTTCAAATTTTTTTCTGACTTAATTAAGGCTTACATTTTCCCTTCAGTTTTCACAAGAAGAATATCTTTTTAATTACTGTATGTGACCCTTTATATTTTAGCCTGAGTATGAAAGAGCCTGGGTATGAAATATCTGGATCAATGGCAAGTAATTTAAAGCAACCTGAATAAATACATGCTCATCTGAAGGAGAAAGAACATGAAACTTGCAGTCAAACTTCAGCAGCTCTTGAAGCTATCGTCTCACGTGGATGGCTCCACATTCAGGAGACCTGAGGAAAGGGACCTGCAGTTGCATGAAGAGCAGAACTCTGCCCTCTAATTGGTAGCATGGAGGGTCACATATACATTTTCCTGAAGGTTTTTTTCTCTTCTGTAGTACCCCTTCCACAAATTAAGTTAGAGCTTTTCGTGGTTCGGGGGAGACAAAGCCCAGGGCATGTAGGAATTCAAAGATGTGTGCACCACAAAACCTCCTCTACTACAGGAATTTCCACCAGCTTTTCCTCTGAGTTTTCATTCTCCCTGCCTGGTCTGTACTCACTGAAAAATAAATAAATAAATGGATAAATAAGCAAGCAAGCAAGACTGTTCAGCCTCTTAGTACGGTTTGGTGTGGACTCTGAGCAGCTGCTGAGATAAGGTTGCATTTAACAAAAGCAAGAGAACAGAAATTTGAAAATCTCCAAACATCTTGGTTCAACCAAACACACAAATGCCAAGTAGGTTATCAGAAATGTACGTCAGCCTCCAGTTACAGCACACCCTTTCCCCTCCTTTCATTCTGTACTGAAGGGTAACTGCCTGATCAGGATTACTGGACCTCAGGTACTGAAAGTTTAAAAGTGAAAAGCATGTCTTAGATGACTATTGTGAAAATACATTTTTCTACTGGAGAACAGCACATTTTAATTACAAATAATAATAAATCAGAGCCGGGTGAACATTACCCAGAAAGAGCAGAAAATACAAAACTGCTGAATTACAACTGCATAAACAGTTTATAAGGATCCAGAGCACATTGCCGTTAAAAAATCTTCTGCTCTAAAGAATTAGTCCTTTAAAAAATCATTTAGCATCTCTTAACAAGAATAATGCAGTTTTCATGTCATGATGGAGCAGAGAGTACAGAAGGACATGACCACACCGAGCCAGGCAATCTTCATTTTTCAGGCGTTGCAGAATTTCTCAGAATTGACTCATTAGACAGATTAACTCTTTGTAATCAATATTGCACTGTGAATTTATGCTTTCTTTGCATATTTAAAATTTAGTCAGAATTTCATTTGAGAAAAGAAAATAATGCTTCTGTCTGCCACGCTCAACTTGTTAGTCTTACCTAAGTCTTTACTTGTAACTTTGTAATCTATAAATTATTAAGTCTGCATCATGTAATCCATATGGAAGCATAAATGTTACTCAAAACACAAAGAAAAAAGTTAAAAAGCTATTTCCCAGATCTTGCTAGAGGAATCTCATTAAATAGAAGTTAAAAATAGGTAATCCTAGATCAGAAACTATTTAATTAGCGACACACATATCTACAGTTTTCTGTTGGATTGTGAAGTATTGTTGAAGACCGAAGACCTACAGAAGCTTCTTTAAGTGGCATCTGTATCTACACACATGTACATGCACACTTACATGTGCATTTGTACCAGACAATATTAAGGAATCCTTTAATAAGTATTTAAATTAAAGAATGCTGACCCATGCTGTGTTAGCTCACACAGCGGAAGTGCCACAGAGGCCTCTCAGGCTACACTGCCTACCCGTGACCGATGCCACCCAAGGTATCCAGTGCCTGCCCCACCTGAACATTGAAACAAAGTAAGAAGTAACTGCTCTAGTGTGTGTCCACAAGGCACGGAATGGGGAATCTTTAGCCATTGTTGTGAGTGTGGAAATCCCTTCCCCCGTGACTGTCCCCCTCTCCTGCTTCCTCCTGGTCCTCGCTCTCCTGCGGCCCCTGACTCAGTGTTGCTTGTCCAGCCGATTTTGTGAGGCCACGTGCCAATGTGCAACATAAATCATCATCAGCACTGTGCTAGATTAACAGCAGTACACAAGTAAACTGATTTTAGCCTTAGTAATCCCAAGGTTGCACTGGCTGGCACCCACACAAAGGTGTAGAGAAAGATACTTAACACAATACTGCCATTAAGGTCAATGCTTGTGAAACAAGGCTGTTTCACACATAAGAATCGGTCTTCAAAGGTTGTAATAACCCACAGCTGCACAAAGATGCGAGCAAATTTTGTATCAAGGCAACTAGACGTGTGAGGCCATACTGCTCACTGATAGGTTTTCACCATAATTAATTCTGAAAGTTAAAAATAAAATCCCTAAGTTGCTATCAGAAATTATCAAGCCACTCACAGTACACAAATACCTTGACTATCTAGAACAAGATCTGCTGGGCTGCTGTGGGTTCAATATTTAAAACTCACCTCCCAGAAAAACTGAACCCCGTGGGAAATAATGTTCCCTAAAATATCCTTAAGTTTCAAATAACCTACTTGTGGGGAAAGGCTTCTACTGCATTCTGCACCAAGGACAGAAAAGATCATGACTGATTCTGAATAATCTTCTTCTTGACTCTGAAGAAAAGGTCCATGTCTGGTAATAAAAAACACCTCTTCTCTTTGCCATACCTACAAACTAGCTGAAATTCTGCTGAATTAAAACGTTTTTAATAATTAACACATGGTCCATACATGCAGAAATGTGGTAATTGAGGTGTACTGGCAGAGGGAGGTATAAATAGAGTGGAATGTTTAGAATGATAAGTCAATATTCCCAATTAGACTGAATCTGAAAAGCCAATGTGATGGGTTTAGAGAAGCTGAGATTTTTTTATTTTTAGTGAATAAATCTCGTTATTGGATTCAGGTGATTGATCCTAATCCTAGCTCTGACACTGCTTCAAAATGTGAGTTTGGGCAAGTCACTTCAGTAATTTTATTTTGCATCAGAAATGACAAGCACTTCTCCTGTCAGCAGAACACTTAATGATGTCCCCAAGGAAACACACCAATGTTTTTACTTACTTGATTTAATTCTGTGATGTAGACTGTGATACAATGGAAGACCAAAAGGATTTGCCAATATTGCCTTTCTGGATCAGAGGTAGCTCTATGGGAAGAGGACAAGCAGTTTCAGAAAAGGTCTGTTCTAGGTGGCCTCACAAGGGTATTAGTCACATTGATGACTCAGAAAAGGTAACTCTGATTAAAGGTATTGGCAGCCAAACAAA
The DNA here is from genome assembly GCA_013398015.1 of Oreocharis arfaki. Lineage (NCBI taxonomy): Eukaryota > Metazoa > Chordata > Aves > Passeriformes > Paramythiidae > Oreocharis > Oreocharis arfaki. Next base: position 227,467 of record VZRR01005724.1, on the reverse strand, counting down.
ATATGAGTAAGGGCAGTTTCTGAGCACTTTACCATATAGCATTGCTAATGGCTTCTATTTTATATTAAAAGCTGCTACTCAGCAGGAAGTGATACACTGGAGGCAATGTCAGAAAGTTTTTCAGTGGTTGTCAACCCAACAGCAATGTTATGTTACATACAAATAATTTGATGTAGTTTTAACCATCTTTTCTAATGGCTGAGATAGCTCTCCAGGCATCAAACTAATAAAAATGACATAGTGTAATTTGACAAGCCTGAGCAATTGACAGGCTTGCAGAATACAACGTTTGATGAGATGGTTTTAGTTCAAGGTAATCCAGCTGCTGTCTCAGCCAGTTCAGTCTCAATCTCTGCAGAAAATCATGAAACTTGCAATTTATATGCTCCAGGCAGCCCCATCTAAACCCAAATACCTCCTCCACGCTCCATTCTCCCCTGTTACCCATGCACCGGATAGATCTATGATCTTCCTGGCAATAATCAAAATAAACAAACCAACCAACCAATCATAAAGAGCAGCACAGAGATGGATCTCATTAATGCTCCTTCCACGATTGACAGATCTATCTGCTTAACTGAATAAAGTTTATCAGGTGCCTTGCAAAGAGCCATTTCAATCTCCTGGTCAGATCTTCCTCATCTCTGCTCTGCCCTCTTTGAAGGGGGAGTGGGAGGGGGCTGAGGAGACACAGCTGTAGAGAGTAACAAGAAGAAAATGGCAAGACAGTACTAGCACATGAATTTTCCAGAATTTCCTTCAATCCTTGGCCTTAGGTTGCTGGCTCTGTGCTTGTGTAGGAATAAGATCATGTCAGTTTGATGACGTCCTGGCAATGGACAGTAATAATAGGTCCCCACTTAATTCCTTCAGATTTGTCAGAAACTCCAAATATCATTCTACTGGGAGGCTCTGCTGACATCTGGGAGCTGCAGGAGCATGGAGAAGGAGTACCAAAGTGACTCATCAACTGCCCAGGGAGATCTGCATCGTACAGTAGCAAGGAGTGCCGAGTACAGCGTGTGCTACACAGTGTGAGACAAGCACGGAGCAGTTACTCGCGAAAGCCAGTCAGACAGAGGTGAAAACCACTGACTGCCAAAATCAGCTTACCTCATTTAAAGGAGATGTGAGTAAATCTTTTTAGTGCCTTGCTTTTATAAGCTGCAAAGTGTGTCAGACATCAGTGGACTGGGCAGATTTGACCAGTGCAGGAAAGAAGGAATGATAGGTTTATGATATTGCCAACACCACCACTAAGATAATAAAAATGCTGTTTCAACACATTTTTAAGGCCACTGTGCATGAAGAGAAAAAAATTACAAACATACTGAATTATTGTGAAGAGTGCAATGTGTTGGTACTCACCAATGAACTCCAGCTCTTATGGTATATTGGACCCATGTCCAGGACATGCAAGAACTGCGATTATAGTGCACAGGCTGGACCGCAAAAAAATGCCAGGGCACACTGGAGATTATGCCTAAAAGGTGGGAACACCAGTCCAAAGACATCAAGTACAGGGCTCTTAACTATCAGCTGAGTCCCTGTGCAGAGGTGGAACAAACTTGGCTGAAATGTGAGCTGTAACCTCACGATTGAAGGCATGGACAAAGAGACACAAGTCCCATTTTCAGGTAGTTGTAAGAAAAACAAGTTACTGGGCATTGTTTGGAATCATGTCTCGTGGGAGAGAAGCAATACATTTTATCCTGTAGCACTGACCAGGAGCAAGAAATATAAGGAACAGGGAGAAGTCACAGCCTCCAGTATTTTTCAAGTGCTTTTGGTAATAAAGTGATTGTGTCCAGCCAGATGCCTGCAACGCCTGTCTTCTGCATTGTGTCATCCCCAGGGGGTCACGCTGAAGTCCAGAGGTCTCCCAGCCGAGATGTGAGACAGCTGTGTACCCAGCTATGGGGCCCTGATCCACACAAAGGCATCGGGGGTGCGGGGGGGTAAGTGCAAAATGCTGCCCTTAGGTGGGAGAACGTAGGAGGGACTGGCTGGGAGGGCAGCAGCAATGCACAAAGGGATGGGCAAACAAGAAAAAGAGCCCTCAGGTGTGGCTCAGGCGCAGGATGGGGTGCTGCAGTGGGTAAAACAAAACGTCAGTGAGCAGAAAGGCTGTGATAGTAAGATGTGGGAAATGGTCCATCTCCTCCCTGCAGCACTGCCCCAGGAATGATGCTGTCCCCAAAGAAACAGTTGGGTCCACTTTCGTGCCTCAATAAACACACGTGCCAAAACAATGAAACTGAAAAGCGATAAGGTGAACAGTCAGAGGTCGAGAAACAATGGCCTGTGAGAAGAAAGAGGAGCATGGTGGTTGTTTAGCATAGGGAACAGATGACCTAGGAAGGACGTGATAATGCTTTTCTAGAAGCCGATGCTAAGAACCCGCAAATAAAAAAACGTTTTTCATCTCTGTGGAGGGTGGGATAAGAAGTAATAAGCTTAGGCTGCTGAAAGAGAGACTTAGTTTATACATTAGGAAAACTTTCGGGTGATAAGAATATTTAAGCACTAGGATAGGCGCAAGGCTGTAATCTCTCTGTCTCAGAAGAAAATTTAAGTCTAGTTTGGGCACACAAATGGCACAGAAATCCTATCTCAGAAAGGGGGATGAGCCAAATGATATTAACAGGCCCTTTCCAGACCTACTTTTCACTGATTCTCTTTCCTAAACATGAAATCTAGCTGTGATTCTCTAGAGCAGCCTATGTTAAGTACGGCATGGTTTAGATGTTTCCTGTATAAAAAACTAACTACAACACTGGAAATATCCTAGTGCTGCAAGGTCTTACAGCTTTGTCTTCAGTTTTACTGTACTTGACCCATTTCTTAAAACTCTGGCTCCTGGAGTCAAGCAGATGCATAAAAGCTAGGTTTAAATATGCAAAAAGCTGTCTAAATTTGTGGTGCAGGAAAAAAAACCCAAACAGATTAAAAACATGACAGAGAAGTATTTCCAGCAGCTATAAATCCACAAGAGAAGTAAAATACATTAATTAGCTTCAAAATCAGAAATCACTTGATTAAAAAAAAAAAAACAAACTTATGATTGGGATTGACTCCATCATTAGTACTCATTAATATTTAATGTTTTTAATGGCCATCCTCTAAGTCAAGTCTAGGCATGAAGTTAGCTCAAAAGGAAACTGTTGCTGAAGGAAAGGCTCAGAAACCAAATGGCCCTCCCAGAGAGTGGCACAGAGATAGGGATATGGGAGCCCCCTTGTCATCCAAAACTGGGAAGTACCCAAAGAAACTTGCAGGTGCCCCCCCCCCC
>VZRR01005724.1:128419-224164 GCA_013398015.1 Oreocharis arfaki | reverse complement strand
CCCCCCAAAAAAAAAAAAAGCCAGAAATCTTTTGTTGTCACAAAAGATGCCATTAAGGGGAAACCCTTGCCACAGGATGCTGTGTATCCTTCGTGTGTGTGCATGGAAATGCTGTGAGCATGTCTGTGTGTGTGAGACTCCAGCACAGGAAATCTCTGAGCCACAAATTCTTGGTGACTGTGAAAATCTGGGGGAGAAAATATCACCCTGCATTTCTCCTTCTTTCATGGTAGTCCCCAGGCAGCTCTTATGGGTCACTGTAGAAGACAAGATACCAGGCTATACCTTTAATCTGACCACAGAAAGAAGATGGTACGTGTTCCTTTACTTTTTTGTTGTGGTCCTGACAAGTTGCAGCACACTGGCAGGGCTGCATGAGGAAATTTTATATCCATTCTCTGAACAGCACACTGCCTTTTCCAAGGCTGTCAATCACACCCTGGCAATAAATTCTCAAAATAAAAACTTTTAATATAAATAAAACCCACAAATAAAACTGATAGTAGAGCCTTAGCTGAGTGCAGAAATGTAATGATACTTATCATAAAAATCGGTGCAGTGTGAGTTTTCCTCTGACCTGTCATCACTCTGCAATCTTTTTCATTATCATAAATCAAAAAGCATTGTTTGGTTTAAATCACTTGGTGCTTAAAGATGAATCACCTTCAATTTCCTGAGCTTTGCTTACGGCAAAAAGGAAAAAAAAAAGCTTTCAAAACTGTACAACAGTAAAAATTTCTGGTCTCACTTTGCATACCCCAAAAAAAAAACCCTCAGAGAGCTCTAAAACTTAATCTAGCAAGCAACATAAAATGAAACAGAATTGTGATTTAGGAGAAAAAATATTTCTCCATCTGCAGAGCTATTAATCTACAGTTTGGTCCAGAGAGTTCATATACAGCAGTCTGTGAAGGGGGACCCCAGGCTCTAATGGCTTGAAGAAGATAGGCCCGCAAACGTTTAATTTAGCTACAGGTGCATATCTGAGCTTCTCTGTAACATCTGTCCCTGCGGATAAGAAACCACTGAGCATCCTACACTGGATTGTGCAGACACCAGCTACGTGCCTTAAAGCATATCCTGTGTGCTGATGACTGACTTCCAAATCACCCAAGCCACCTCAGCAGGTCTGGCCAGCGACCTCTGCTCCTTCCGAGAAGCAGAGTCCTCCTCTTCCTTCATCCCACCACCTTGGCATTACATCCCATGCCCAGAAATGCAATTAGATTCTTGCCACTTTTTCCAAAGTCAGGAAGAATAGGGTCATTTAAAAAGTCAGTTGACTAAACTGATGAGCCCAATGGGCTGGAACAGCAAAACTGATCACAGTTTGGTGTAAGTCATCCCCAGGGAGACAACACAGAAGATATATGCTGCACACAGTCATATCTAGGTTTCTTCTGTGAAGAAAACCCTCATAAGAAAAGAAACAAGCAAAAATAAAACAGGCTTCATTTTTTATGTCTCCCATTAGCTAGAACCCTCATGGCAATTCCCATCAATTTAACTTTTGGATGTCTGGATACTAGCCAGGGAACACTCAGCTTCCATATGCTCGGCAAAAAGAGCAACAGCAACAATGCAATGGTGTTGTCAAGCAAGGCAGGTAAATCACTGCATAATTCTTCACAAAACCAATTTTCTTAAACTCTTCACCCTACTTTGGGAAACTGAAATCAGCCAAGTTTGGTATTAAGCCCCGTAAGTCCCACAAGAAATCCTAAATCTCGAAACCTGCCTGATGGAGCTGGCTGTGTTTGTCCACTCAGCCCTATGTTTTGACCTTTCGTTATGCCCACGAAGTGGAAAGGGTTTCCTGCACAGAGACTAGTTATTTGTTGTCCTTAAGAGGCAGTATAAGCTAAAAGGAAGTGCAGTGGAGGCAGAGGAAGAAGGGTGGGGGCTGGACTCAGATGCATCTGTGTTTGAACCCCAGTTGTGTTGCTGTCTGTCTTTTGGGGAAGTCAGTTCACCTCATCCTCACTGTGCTCTCTCTGTGTAAAACAGAGACCTTATACACAATTGTGGGGAAAGCATGCAATTTGTTAAACATATGAGGTAGTAAAACAACAATTCATCTTGCTAATTTTATCTGTCCATAAGTTACTATCCGGTCTAACTACGCTCCCTCTACAGCTCAGGGACAGAGAGAACTTGGATAAATTACCTCCGTTTTCTCCACTGATGGTGGAAGGAGGCCAGACAGCTGGCCACATTTAGGCAAAATTAATCCCATTTTTATGTCCAGAGTCATAGTAAAGGCCTGAAAACTTCTGTTGCTGGCACATCCTCTATTAGAAAGCTGAAGGATGTGTCCACAGTGAGCAGGCTTCTGAATTTTGCTTTCCAGAAATGAAATCCACTGATTTCAGAAGCTCTCTTTTCCTTTGCTTAGCACTTGATAATTTATTTGAGACATCAGGATAACATCACTCGCTGGCTTTGATCTAACACTGCTACTAGGTTGCCAGTTCGCTCCCTTCTGGCAGCACATCAGCCCCGATGTAGCACACAGGTAGGATTTTTGAAATGTGAGCATCCCTGGCCTCAAATTTAAATAAGATCATTGTGGTAACATGCCCACACGTTTTAATGAATATTTCTGACACTGTATAGACAACCAGCACAGACCTCTCTCTTCACAATCTTTATCCAAAAGTCATGTGTGTCTTTTGGAAGAGGAATGAAGGGTAGGGAAAAAGTGGAACAGGCTGGACAAGCCCAGAGTCTCTCCTTGAGGTAGCAGACCTCTAAAATCCTATTAATCTACAGAAATATTGCAGAACATCCTCAAATTTAATATAAGCTGAACAGACGTCAAAGAAGAAGGGCTTGTGGTCATTAGTGCCTGACACTGAATTCACATGGGAGTCACAAGGAACTTGTACTGAGTTTTGAAGTTTGACCCACGCAGTCACAGGATTGTATTCTTTGCTATACTTTTGGGTGGTATTTTTCCCTCAAAGCTGAAAGTTTTCTTCATCATACAGAATAATAGCTGGTACTTCAAAAACTATCTACTGGGGAATCTGTGGAGCCCTTTGCCCTTAAAGTCCCTTGACTGAGCAAAAGTTTTCTAATGTATTATATTGCTTCCATTAACAGTAATAAACAAGCATTTCCATACCAATTTCCATAATCAAACTTTTCCACTCAAGATCTCCTCTGGAGCTATCAGCTAACTTTGCAGGGAGGAAACCAAGGCAAAACAATTATGCAAAATACTCAAAAATCACAGAGTCAGACTCCAAGGCAGAAAAAAAAAAAAAAAATGGGGTGGTGGGGTGGGGGGAGAAGGAGGGGAAAACAAACCCTTTAGTTCTCCTATCTGTGCTTCTGCCCCAAGGCAATCCCTGTCTTTCACAGCTAGGGACCAATTCAGATACCATTTACACACAGATAATTCCACTGACACTTTCAGCGTTAGCCTTGATTTACTGCACCATCTGTGAGATCAGCATGCGGCACAAGACACTCTTATGACTGGAAAATACTTTACTGACAAGGAGAAAATATACATGTATTCCTCCCTGCTCTCTCTTGCTAATCTTTGCTGGCTACCTTTCTTCAAATGCTTTCAGTCAAATCTTGACTGAACCATGATTTTTTTCACATTTAAATAGCCTTATTAATTGGGTTAGGTGTGATACATCTTCCTGGTCATGCAGCATGACCTTATCAAGGCTTCTCTTAGTGCTTCTCTTTTCCATTTGATTGTTTTCTGCTTGTTGGTAATATAGCCATCATCTAGATTTAGTCATTTGCCTTATACATCCCATCTTCTCAGCAATAACAACCTGCCCATGAAAAAATAAAAAAAAAAAACACAACAAAACCCAACTGAAAACAAAACCCTTTATCCTCCACCTACTCATCTGATTACAGGAAACTCACCAGTTATACCTGGAGAATTTTAACAAAGCACCGACATCTCGCCAAATCATCAAGCACTGCTCCTCTCTGGAAGATATGTATGAACATCACTGCCTGGCATCTGTGTTCATGCAGATATAATGCATCGAGACTGAAATGTATTGTCTACAAACATACGAATAAAAAGAAGTGGGTTATACCTAGAGTATTTTATGCACTTCTCCACCTGTATCCTGCCTTTCTTAAGCTATACTTGCAAAGTCATTGAAAGAAGGACTAACTTACTAACCTTATTAGCAAGTGTGACACGAAACATTAAATCACTCCAGTGACCCTGTGAAAGATCTGGTTACACGGGGTAGCCCACTCACTAAGTCACAGTTTAAATCAATTCCCCATATGGCCAGTCACCAAAACATATGAGCTATTGCCATTTCTTCCCCACTTTAGCACAAGTGCCTGACTGGGATGTCCTCATCTCTGTCCTTTCCTATGTTGCACATTGTAATGTGAATAGAAAAAAAAACCCACTTGCTTTGTTCTAAGCAACAACAAACTATGTCTTCCTTCCCTCTGCTCTTCAGAGAACAAAGGAAGTAAAATATTAACAGCTTCACTCATGCTTTCCCCTCAGCTTCTGAGGTAACTCTGCAATGAAGATAAACCTCTGCATGATGCTCGGGCTGCTGCCCAGGGCCCTGCCACAAGAGGAACGGGCTTGTTTGCTCCTCTGAGGACTGTGCAATGACAGCAGTTGTGTTGGGGCTGCTTGTGCTGCCAACAGAGTCAGCACAGGTGTTGTCACAGCTACCAAAACATCTGGGTCTGAGACCCAAAGCATCTGTGTTGTCTCTCTGGTTACTGACATCAGTATCTGAGTTAAATTAAAAATACATGGCCATGGGTATTTGTAGGTACAACACGTGTAATTTGTCCTCATGAGCATGTAGCATACGAAACATTTGAAAAATACTAATTCTCATTTCAGATCTTGGAGGGAAAGGACAATGTCCAAAAATAATTAATCTGGATATAATTTTAGGGCAGTTGCTCAGATTTCTGTGCTGTTGAATCGGTAATGAAAACTGTGGTTTTCTAAAAAGCACAAGACATCATACTATGCTAAGGCAGCCATTTTTAGAAGAATCTTCAGTTGCATTTTACATTGCACCTCCTTCTGTCTTGAATGAGGCTGCTCTGGATTTGAAAACAAAATATTTCTCCATTCTGTTCAGGAAATTTTTAAGTTCTCAGTAGTACCCAGATTTTTTACTAACTATGGAATTACCATCAGCAATATAGCTGGTGTATAAGAAAAGATTAAACAGCATAGGACTCCTTAGCTTGAAAAACGAGATATGTGATTGAGGAAAATCATGCAGAATGTCAAGAATTATTATCAGAAGAGCTTCTAAAAACTCAGCAGGGAATATTACTCACTACTCTTTGCAATGCAAAAGGTGGAAGTTGTCATAGAAATCATCAGGCTACAAGATAAAAAGGAGCAAAAGAAGTACATTTTCACACAGGACCAAGTTAAACTGTGAAATTCATTGCCAATGGATAGTGCAAAGACCAAAAGCACAAGCAGATGCAGGTGCTCATTATAAAAAATTCATAGGAAAGAAACAAAAATTGAGGCTAATTACAAAGATGTGGCCCTAACCTAAAGTCCAGGAAATTCATAAGCTTATCCTTATCCAGAGATATCCTAGAGGAAGGACAGATACAGCCACTGAGCAGACATCCACCTACATCTGCTACCAGTGCATACATCCCTCTCACTGGACACAGATGTGCTGAACTAGTTGGGGTCAGAGACAGAGAGCAAAAGGAAAGCAGGGCCCTGACTGGGTCCTGATTTCCACTCTGGGTATATTAATTATTGTTCAGGTAAGGAACGGGTAATCTGAGCAAATGATTAATTGGTATAAACACCCAAATTTAAACCGAAACTCTGCTTTAGCTTATCTCCCTAACAGGGAAACAGGAACTATAAAAACTTTCTTCTCAGACCACACCAAGGTCCTGAAGTGTTTCTAATTCCAGCAGCCGGTATCAGCAAGTCACTTAACATGTCTGTGCCACCTTTGGCCTATGCCTTTAGAACAGCAGCTATTAATAGTGACTTTATAGGTGCTACTCTCGGCCATGAGCCCAAAACACACTTCCTCTTTATCAGCTCAAAGATATAAGAGGTGGCAATTTCCATCAGTGATGTTCCATTTATCTATGAACAGAGAAAGCCAAATTTTGTCAGGGAATTGGAGCAGAGAGGAAGGTGGGGCATGCAGGGCAGAAAAGCAAAAAAAGAAAACATGAAGAAAAATTCAATTCTCACCTCACATATGACAGGCTGCTGTAGGTAAAAATATATATAAGCTCCCCAGGGTTAATTATAAAGGAAATACGGAACTCTCAGCAAAGTATTACCTCTAATTACTGCCATTAGTTGAATCAAGCTGTGTCTTCATGGGGGAGAATACAAGAAAGTCACAGTGCTTATCTTCCACTTCTGCCTCCTCTCTCTACTGTCCACCACCCTGCTGTGGTCACACTCGCTGCAGAAAGCAGCTGAAATCACCTGCCAGCTCTCACAGCTCTGACAACTCTTCTGCATCACAGACTGAAGGCACATCAGCTCTGGCAAATTCTTCATGTTCCTATATATTCCTCTGAACACACATAGTCCTTAGGTTGGTATCAGAGCTACCTGAGAAGTCTGCAGCAGACCTCCCTGTCACTGCTTAAGAAGAAACCAGGAGCAGCAGAGCAGAGTCATTTTTCTCAGGAGCACTAACCCCCACATGCCCCAAGCCTGGTGTGAGCATGATGCTCTTGGTCCTCACCATCACTGGGGCATAGGATGGAAAACAACTCCAGCCTCCTTCAGGCCAATCCCATTCAATTATATAACAGTTACTCAGCACATGCAAATACCAACACCTGCTGCCCACCCAGCACTGCAAGCCCTGCCCTGGGGGAAGAAAGGGAAAGCCAAAGAGCTTCAAAATCTCTTGTGCATCCCGGGCACCATGCTGGTGCAGATACAGGAAGAGCTGGGAGATACCACTGCCTCCATCCACTACCAATGCAACTGTGGCACATCTTTTCCACTGCTGTTTAGCTGCTGTTTTGTTTTTTGAGATTATGCTCACTATTACTAGTGGCCTACATACAATGCAATGTAGGACCTGAATACTGGTCATGAAGGTTCCTCCACAGAAGTGCCACAGAAGTGGCTGCAAAATCAGGTCCTTTATTATTTTGCCTGACTCCACCAAACAGAAGATGCAGGTGTCCAAGGTCTTACAACTAGTAAAATTTAGTTTGGGAGCATTTTATGGGCAATGTCTTCTTTATGCTAGAAGTTCCACAAAAGGTTATTCTCTTCTGAATAAGGACAGTCCCACCAGTTGGAAGAGGATTTTTTGGGATCTAAGTTTACCCCAACTCTATGAGACTCATTGCAGTTCAGGACAATGTAGTTTCTCCACTATGAATGAGTTTCTCCCTCTATGAACATGTACTTAAAAGGCCAGACTGACCTTAAACAGAGTGGATAAATCAAGGAGTATTTTATGATGTTCCTTCTACCTGTGTCAAAATACTCTGGCATGACACACATGAGTTGACATTTACTTTCAACTTTGAAGTGGCTGGGACTATGTAACACTCCCAAACACCTTCTAATCGGACCAGTGCCCGGCAGCCTGCCCAGCTAGAGATCTGGTCTCTTTGGAAGTGAGATCTGACAACTCCCTTTTTCTCTTTCACTCAGCACAAGACAAAGGTGGAGTGTTCAGGATAGTCCCATTGCCCAAAACTATAAAGGAAGCAAGTCACATCTCCCAGCTGTATTTTCCAATTTTCATTCTTTCCCCCTGTTCAGCCATCCCATTAGGTTTACAGACAGAGCTGGTATGAAAGCCAAGCTCCTCGCTGGCCTAGTGTGTGTTATTGTGTGTTCCAACATCTGAAGTTGGGTGCCTTTTCCATTCTTCAGTAAGAGGTACAAGGGATGCAAAATCCAGCAGCAGAACATGCACGCTCCCCTTAACACAGCGATTCCCCAGGTGACATTTGCTGCCTCACATGGACTCAGGACGTTAAGGAAACTGACCAGGCAGGCAGGCAGGCAGGAAGGCAGGCAGGAAGGCAGGCAGGAAGGCAGGCAGGCAGGANGAAGGAAGGAAGGAAGGAAGGAAGGAAGACACCTGCCTTTCCAATCCAGTGACTCCAAGTAAAGTTTCAATACTTTAGGAGTCTCTCAAGCACATCAGAGAGAGGATTTTGAGAATCTGGGGGCTCCTGGTGAAGGCAGTTTTATATTACATTTAGTGCCACAGCCAGCTAGGGACTGTGTTTTGATCCTCTGAGAATAAGGAGCTAGTTTCCATGTCTAATTGTGCTGTTCCTTCAGGCTCTCAGAGCAACTTCACTGCACAGAATCACTGAGCATTTACAAAGAGAGAAAAAAGAGGACTGCTGCTGCCTGAAAAATAAGTTTCCATAATCTTCTGGATGATCCATCCATACCTTACGTAAAGTCCTAAACAGCACACATCCTAACTTTTCCACAAGGAATAAAGCTATTTAATTTAAACTGTAAACTGTTAAACTGTTATTTAACTGTAAAACCCAGGGTTTTTGTATAACACTTGAAAAGGCGCATATAGCAGAAGCCTGCTGTTAGCATGACATACAGTAATGAACCAGTTAGCAAAGATATTTAGGCGGAAGCATTGATTCATGACATGAAAACAGGAACTGGGCTTTTTACAGCACCTCCCTGATGCAGTGGCACACCTTTCCCTTCCCAGCTCCTTTCAAAGCTGTTCCCACAGCACCACTCTTCCACCTCTTGCTTCGGCAGTTGGTTGAACACGGCATCATTTTGCAGAATTCAGGGGAATGGCACCATACAAGTGACTTTGGCTGCTGGAAGCCCTCTGAAATTGAAGGACTTGTGCTCAGGAAGAGTTTGTTCCACATTTCTTCCTTTCCACTGAAGTTTCAGTGTGCAAATCCATCACTTCTCCACTTGACTCCACACTGCTGGAGACACACACTGACACAGAGGGATTTTGGCAGTAGAAAAGAAAAGCTTCAAAAACACTGAGTCCTTAAACGTGCCAATATATACCAGGCATGAAGGACGGAAACTGTCAAGGAGAGGCATTTCTCTGTGAGAGAAAGGCTGATCTCCCCAAGAGGGAGAAGGAGAGGTGTCCCCCCAGTACTTCCTCTTATCCCTCTCAACAAAGCATGTTGAGCACAGAGCAGACATCAATCACAGTAGAACAGCAGGATCCACGGTCTCTTGTCTCTTCCACACCACCCACTACTTCTCCAGGCCCCCAGTTCCTGTGTGGCAGCAGAGGAGCTGATCTGGGGTGGCCTGCCATGGCTGAAGGGCATCCACTATCTGTGGCAGAAGACAGTGGATCTTTTTAAATTCTGTGATAATCCACAGTGGTGGCAGATTTCCTACCATGCTGCCTAATATCTATAACTGGTTTTCATTATTTCTCCATGTGGTGTCCCATGTCTGTCCTCATTTATTCAGCTGGAGACACAGGAAGCATTGAAAATTTTCACTGTATGCCATATTTTGTCTATATGAGGGTATGCTAGAGCTGGCAGCAGCAGATGTTGTAACTATGCTTCAGTGAGGGTACAAAGCCACCAGGGAGGACTTCTGAGGATGTCAGGCAGGACAATAGCAGCCACAGCTCCTCTATTAGGAAGGGCAGGGGAGAAGAGAGGCCTCAACCCAGCTTGAGGGGTTTGTGAGCAGCACCCTGATGCACAAAGTCACCCCCATTTCCCCAGCCACCCCAGAGCGTCAGGTGCCACAGTGCTTAAAGCAGCAGTTTTACTGGTGAAACTTCCAGCACTGCACCTTAATCTGTGGGATATAAATGTAATTTAGATTAAGCAGGAAAGTCTTCATGGATTAATAAATTACCAATTGTTAAACCATGCCTCACCAGCTATGATTTGATATGGGTGGTGTGGTCGACACACTGGAGGGAAGGGATGCCATCCAGAGAGATCTTGGCAGGTCTGAGAGATGGGCCTGTGCAAATCTCATAAAGTTCAACAAGGCCAAGGTCCTGCCCCTGGGTCAGGGCAATCCCAAGCACAAGTACAGGCTGGGCAGAGAACTGGTTGAGAGCAGACCTGAGGAGAAGGACTTGAGGCTGTTTGTTGACAAGAAACTCAACACGACCTGGCAGAGAGCACTCACAGCCCCAAAAGCCAACTGTACCTGCATGGTCAGCAGGGCAAAGGAGAGGATATTGACCCTCTGCTCTGCCCTCGTAAGATGCCACCTTAAGTTCTGCCTCCAGCTCTGGGGCCAACATAAGAAGGATGTGACCTGCTGGAGCAAGCCCAGAGGGCCATGAAGATGATCAAAAGGCTGGAGCACCTCTCCTATGAAAATAGGCTGAGAGAGCTGGAATTTTTCAGCCTGGAGAAGGTGACCTTACAGCAGCCTTCCAGTACCTAAGAGGGGCTACAAGAGGGGGGCTACTCTTGTTCTTTGAAAAAAACTGATAAATAACACGGGCAATGCATGTAATACACTGCGTTGTCTAGGAGAAAAATGAATTGTGAGAAATAGTCCCCTGTGCAGTTTCAACACTCAGCGTCCCATTGCATTCAGAGAGCACTCAAATAGGAGAGTGACTTTTTATAAGGGCATGTAGTGATGGGACAAGGGGGAATGGCCTTAAACTGAAAGAGGGTAAAGTTAGATTAGATATGAGAAAGAAATTCCTCACTGTGAGGGTGGTGAGACACTGGGACAGCTTGCCCAGAGCTGTGGATACCTCATCCCTGGAAATGTTCAAGGCCAGGTTGGATGAGGCTTTGAGCAACCTGGTCTGGTGGAAGGTGACCCTGCCCATGGCACAGGGCTTTGAACAAGATGATCTTTAAGGTCCCTTCCAATCCAAACCATTCTGAGATTCTATGATTCTCTGAGTGCATAAAGCTATGATTGTATGATATAGACTTAGTGCATAACTGTTAAACATGATATTTAGCAGATTACATCCTCATTAGAAAGATTAAACATCTACTTGAGAGACTTCATTTTTTAAATGTCACCTTTTCAGTTTACTAGGTTTCTTGCTGTGCCTAACACAAACAGTGAGTATTTAAAGTAATAACAAATCAGCTGCCAGCTGGGAGCACTCAGTAGCAAGCAGGACCGGCCCCAGGACAGCCTTTGCCAGTGCTGCCAGGAGGGGGCCAGGGACAGGACACAGGCCCCCGTCCTGAATGCCATTGCTCCCACCTTGCTCTGAATCTGCAGGCTGATGAGGAGAAACACCAGCATCTGTTTTGAAAATCAAACTTCCCAGTTGCAGCAGGATCAGCCTAATTCTCCCCAACAATCCTTGGCTGCACCTTCTCCCTGGCAGTGTTTTGCTGAGGACATGGTGAAATGAGATCAACCAATTGGTATCAATATGTGATGGGTGTGGGCTACACAGTCACCTCAGCTCTTGGGTGCCACTAGCACATGGCATAAATACACATATGATGCTCTCTGCACAAAAACAAAGACAATGTCTGACTGCTCTTCAATGCGACATCTGGAAAAATTAGCTGGAGGGAGGCGGGGATGGGCAGTGCTACTGCCCGATTTCTGCTTTCATAATTCTGGTGTGAGCAGGTCAGAAAAAACAAAATAACAACTTCTCCAAATAATAGTTTGGATGGGTGAGAAAACCATGCAAATAAGTCCAGCTGGAGTCGGAGGAGAGGATCTCAGTGGAAGTGTGCAACTGGATGCTCACAGGCGTATATGATAGCAAGCACGGGCTGTGCAGCTGACCCCCCACTAACAGAGATGGTGAAATAATGGCACATTGGAGGATAGCTTGACATAAAAGCTGGGTTTGAGACACAAAGCCCTGATCCAGATTTCCTCCAGGTCTTGGCTGTGAGGCCAGCTTCTCTGGAAATTAACCTCTTCAGAGCTAGATTGCATCACCTGCTCATCTGGAAGCTGGTACCTACATAAGGAGCAGCCCTGGTACCAGGGTGTAACAACCATGTAGCCTTATGGCCAACCTAAGTCTCTCTTCACTGAATGTTTGGTAAAAGTGCCTTTAACACTTTCAGAAACAGGAATTTCCAGTTTATCCAGCAAGCACCAAGGAGGAGCCATAGACCCTGTGCTGGCCATCATCTTGGCAAAGAATGATGCATCTTCTTCAGCAAGAACTGGCAGTGAAGAGGTTAAAAATTCATGAGCCTAAAATGCTGCATTTTGAGGGGTGGGTTTGGGGCAACCTGAGCTAAGGAAGCAGCCTTAACAATATAAGAAAAGGAAGTGATGGTCGTTGGTTTGTTTGTTTATTGTTTTAGCAGTTTGTACTGTGTGTGTCTTACGTGCTATCTTCATTCCTCAGTCTCCCAGCCGGTTAATTATCCAGGGGAAGCAGCACTTCCTGCCAGGGACCTCCTGGGTCCACTCCCATTGTTCCCTGGGCTGACATACAACGCTGGAGACAGCAAAAAGGGCTGCTCATGTCTCAGCCAGTGAGAAACACTCCAGAGACTGCGGTTAGTTAATAAAACAGATGGGTTTATTGGCATCGGCAAATTTCAGTGCTAGTGATGCGTTTAATAGGGTTCATCCAAAGAAAATCCCAATAAAAATAAAACAAGGAGTTCGGAGGAAAGGAGATAAATATAGGAGAGAGAAGAGGATGATCTGTATCTCTGGCGTCTCCATCAACTCTGCTGCATCTTCACCGCCTTCAGGACTCAGCAGCAGGGTTGCTCAACAACTTTTTCTCAGCTAGGACTTGCTAGAATGAGAACAGATCCTTACCTCTAAAATCCAGGATCAGGAGGTCTAAATCTCTTCCAATCCCTGTGCCCAGGGAACTTAAAGTGAGTTCGTTAAGTTTGCTTACATAGGATGTATGAATGCTCCTCAAAGGCCTCATGCTCTCCCTTCACTTGGTACAGGGGCTTACACGGAAATGAGGATGACTCCGAGCCCCTAATACTGTAAAAACATTTATTCCCTAAGCCTCAGCACCCTGCGTGCCCCCAGGATTTCTTTTCCGTACTTCTGCAATGATCAGACAGCAGCACCTTACAAAAGGAGTGTGCTTCTCTCAAATGCTGTGCGGACACTTCAATATTTATTTTTTTAAAAAGAACATTTTGTACAATCCCTAAGTGGGCCCTGAAGTAATGCAAACAATAACAAACAGCAGCAGGCTTGAACTGTAGAACAGGGATACAGATGTGAATCTCAACTTGAGAAGTTTGAGGGTGCTTAAGCCAAGCATGGGTTCACCTCCCTGGAAAAGCTATGTTTGATAATTCCAGTATCTTGAAAGGTATCACCCCACTGTGATCAGCCAAGAATAAAAGGATTTTTGCTCACTGACATCATTAAAGGTAAAGCAATCTGTTTCGAAGGCATGTATTGCCAGTTTTATTATGCATATCTTCGGGGAAAGTGGGCTTTGCTCAAAGTCACATAGGTTTGTTCATTTTCTTCATGTATTTTTACTTTAACAAGAGCACTGTCCTATATAACTCCAGTGCCCAAACGCATCTTAGAAATTGCACCACCCTGATGTCATTTGTGGGTCAAAATTCACTTGCCTAAAGTCTTAAAGAAAAAACACAACCCAGATCCTGGGGTTTCTTTTCAGAGGGAGATGCCATTTTAGGGATGAGCTGATTTCTCTCCTTTGGTAGAGGATACACGAGAGCAGTGCTGTCATTGCTGGAAGTTTTCTCTCATGAGGAAATACTATTTGCACATGCCACATCCAAATGACAACAGCGGCAAAAGAGGACTGGCAATTGATCCTGCTTTAAATAGCTGCTTTTCTAATGCAGGGAGGAGCATTTTTGTGGCTATTTCCGTAACAAGATGTTCTACTCACTTCTGGCCCAGCAGCACAGCATCTTGATCTTGCTTTGCCTTGCCTTCCCTTCCCTTCCCATCTTCTGTCAACAAACAAGTAGGAAAAGAATTTCACCATGTCAGGAATTTTAGGCTTTTGAAACAGCTCACACACTTGACCCTACCCAGGTTCAAGACAGAGCTGAGCTGTTGCCCAGATGGAAGGTCATTTGTGATTTTTTACAGATGTTTTGAATCAAATCATAGTGCTTAAAAGGAAAAAAAAAACTCAAAACAGTTCAGAGCCATTCAGTTAAATAATTTAGAGCGTGGTTAGACAAATCCTGCAAAAGAGCTCTAAGACTGGATCTTTTGGCTCCCTACTGGGATACATTTAAATTAAACAGCCGGTAAATAACAAGCCAAAGACCATCATGCCACTGAATAACAAAAGCAGTTTAAGAGCTGGATTGATGAGTAGATATTGAGTGCCTGCCGTCATTTCCCTCTTCCGTCTTTTGGTGATGAGAGAGAAAAGGGAAAAGAGTAACGAATGAGCAGGGTCCTGGCATTGTTCATCTCCTCTTTCCTGGTGAAGGTGAAGAAACGAGAGGAAGGCAGAAATTATTCATCTCCCCCAGGAGAGAAGTAAAACAGTCACAAAGACAGGATAAAAGTCTCTACCTTGGGGGATGCAAAGCTGGCCTGTCAGAGTAAACCCTGCAACAGCAGAGAGACAGCAGAGGAATTCCTCCCTTCCCCAATTATTTTCCCTTTCTTCTGTTAGTCTGCATTACTTAATATTTTAAATAATTACAAAAAGCTCTAACACCAACTGTCTCAAATGTATTGTGGCCACAGAACAACCTAAAGAGCTGTTTCTCCTGCAAAACTCTGCTGGGGCAGAAATTAATGTACTGCCACTTTTCAAATATTCTGTAGTCCAGACTGAAGGGAGAAGCCGCTATTCATTTTCGAAAGCACGAAGGAAAGGAGTGCACTAATTTATGCAGAGTGAATTAAAAGCTGAGAGCACCCTGGATGTAATGGATGGCAAAGCTAATGGACAAACACTCTGGATTCCTTATTACCTAGCTTGACAAAATCCCTAATACTGTTTAAATTTAAGGACTGTGTATCCTAGTCTGTACGCTTCTGGTGACGCACAGGCAGACAGCTGGCAGAGCAATGCATTCCTTCAGAGAGGACAGGAGACAGTCCACTTCTTGAGGAACACGTTTCTACTATGCACTGTGAAACCATTCTCCTGCTAAAATCAGCAGGAACTGTGCATGATTAAGAACACTGGATCAGCCTCCACATAGGAGAAGTTTCCTGCTGCTGCTGCAAAGGCAAAGAGTAGGTGATGCTCAATAGCCAGGAAAAGCTCTCTCTTCATAACTGTATAAAAGCTACGGAGCGATGGCTGAGAGCAAGGGCTCATGCTTGGGACACCAGCTGCTTCCTGGTGCCTGAAGCTAATTTTGGCAGTGGGGCAGAAGTGCGGTGCCGATTCAATTTGAAGCAGGATACAGATTATAAACATTGTTTCCCTGAGATCTTGCTGTGCGCTGCTCAAATTTGTTTTCAAAGGCAGCTCAAATTAACCCTCCACCTCCCCCGAGGTTAGATCCAGCGACGTTTAAGACAACAAACAGCTTCTGGAGTGGGGAGCAGTCTCCTTCTCTCCCTTCCTTCAAGACTGTTTTCTTAACAATACAGCTGCACCGGGGCTTTTCCCAAGCCAGAGTGCAATAACTACGCTTTTATAATGCCCATTGGCGGTGCACATGTGCCGCCCAGGACAGAGCCCGGTTAATTAAGAAATTCTTTTGTAGTGCCTGTTGCACCAGGTAAGCAGCCAGGAAATAAAGAAAAGCAATGACCATTCAACCCGTCAGCTCACGTGCTCCCGACTTTGATTGCCTGGGATTGCTTGTGGGAGAGGAAGGTAACATATCAGATCTCTGCCAATGGCAGGTCTAAGTTACTTGCAGACAGAAAGCTGCACTTTTTTTCCTTCAATAACAAGTAGTAACACAAGCAGCAGTGGAAGCAGCCAAGCCTTGTTTTCCTCAGCGGTGTCTCCAGCTGAGCTCCTTTGTGAGGTCTCTAGCAAAAGGTGAACTTGCAGCCCAGCCTCCTCCACACACAAGCATGAGAAAGAGCTTGCACTGATGATTTCTTCAGAGCTTAAAGGATTTACTCACAGTGAACGCTGCATCTCTCTGCCTGGCCGGGCTGAAATTAGGTCATGGAGACAACTTGGAAGGGGTCTGACACATCTACACACACACACACACACATACACAACAATCGCATCCCTCGGTCATAAGAAACCAGGTCTTCATTCAGACAATCTTCGTGACAAGATCAATTTCAAGACTAGAGGATTCAAGCTACAGACTTCAGCAAGAACTAGAGAGGCCAGAAAACCTCAGCACCATTTAGTGTTTCATTAGCACCTGTCCTCCTGGTGGCACTTTACTTTAGAAAATTAGACTCGGGTTACAGACAGCAAAACTGAGGCGTGCCTTTTAAAAAAGACGCGTCGAACATCAATCATGACCCAAAATAAAACCACTGCAAGCAGGCTGCTGCTCTGGGTGTGAGGCACAATTTACCAGCAGGGTGAAGTTCTCCCTAGCCAGCCATCAGACCATGGAATGTGATGATGATGGCACAGGACACAGGTGCACAGGGACAGTCCGTGGGAAGCCTTCTGCCTGCACAACCTCCCTCCTCTGCCCAGATGAGCCGTGTGGCCTCTGTGAGCACCAAAACAATTGTTTTTGCAGTGCCAGAGTTAGTTATGTCTGAAAGGCTGCCCACAAGCACGGTGAGCAGTGTCATTAGGCTGCTGGCTGGGCACTGGAAGATGGATGTGTTGTTCACTTTCATGCAGGCAGTTAACAGCACAGCTATTTGGATACATGAATTTACAAGCTTAGCTGCCGAATAGAGGAGACCACAGGTTAACAGCAAGGGGTGAAGGTGCTTGTAAAAGTGCAAGCTGAGCCCTGAACCAAGGTGATTACAGCTCACTGGGAGCTCTTGAAACCCATTAGTGCCAGAGCAAGGAGCTGTCACGATCCACAGATGAGAAGCTAAGTTTGCAAGCTCAGGGGTGACCAGCCACGTACAGGGAAGGGAATTTGCTTTGCCCTCACACAGAATCTCCCTCTTCTCTCTCCCTTCCCAAACAGCCACCTGCAAACCAACCCCAAGCCTCCCCTGGCAGGGACAAGAGACTCCCAGACCATCCTGCCCTTGAAAGCCACACTCCTACATCCCAACCCTGCACCTCCCCAATTCTGCAGGCAATATCCTCACACTTGACAGCTCCTCTTGGGAGCCACCAGAAGGTATTCCTGATCCTTGATCTGGATTAAGCCCTTAGGCATGCAGATCTGCTGTACACTTTGGAAAGGAACAGAAAATAGTTTTCCCTAATAGGCATCTTATTTCCCCATGCTGTCCTCTCCCCCAAAATAAATAAAGGTACTTCAGGGTGTCAGACAAGTCATCACACTTTAATTTCTGCCTTTGGCAAGCCTAGCCACTAATTCAGTCTTGTTATAGTTTTCCCACTAGGGACAAAATATATACTGAGCTTTGAAAACCCATTGTGTAGCAGCAATTGTTGCTGTAAGCCAGTGGCTCTTTTGCTTTGCTCAGTGCCGTGTGCTTCTGTCTCCTGTGAGATATTGTTTTGTTAAGGCCTGCTATTGATTAAAAGGGAGAGGAATTGAGTTCCAAATGGGAGCAGCTGAAACATTCTAAAATGCTACATAAAAATGTGAACATTCAAAATAATCTTAGAGGCAGGTACCTTTCCTAAAGCAGATGCATTTTTCCCTCAATCCTTGCTCACCACAGCATCTCACCTCAGGGCTGACTTGCAGTTCAGGCCCAGGATAAGGGCCACATCCTCATCCATGTCTTTGGGGTTGATGGATGCTGCAGAGCAATCTGGGGGCTGCCCTGGGGGTGACATCAAGCTCCAGGGTACTGTTCAGGGAGCAGCCCTGGGCATTTGTCCTCTGTCCTAATGCAGCACCAGAGTTCCCAGTGTGGATACAGTAATAAGTAAATAGGCATAAAGGTGCCCCAGGCTCTTTCAGCGTCTCTTCTACCTGGTACAAACAGATTGATTATTCCCTGGTTGAGCATCAAATAGTCTGTCTTTATCTACAACAGGATTTTTACCTCTGTAACTATACCAGAGTAACAGGATAGGGGATGCTCTTATGTAGCAGAGCAGATGAGCTCATGTCAGGGGCTGAGCTCACCTGGCTACAGCTTCCCTGTAAGCAGTGGACAGGAAGGGCAGAAGTCCCATGAGTCCCCAGGCAGCAGCCATAGCACCAGGTCAGTCCTGCTTTTCTGCATCCCCGTCACACAGCATGGACTGCTACCCATGCCCAATCCCTGGGCAATTGCCTCAACACATCTTGGCCCCTCTTGGTGGCTCCAGATGGACTCTGAGCTGCACCACTGGCAGGCTCTTGGCAGTTTCACAGTCTCATGCTCCAGGCACTTGCCTCTGTATTGTTTTGGCCTTGTTGTGTTGAAACATGGAGAAATGAGGAGACTCTATGACACTGCTTTTCCTCTGTCTGGACAATACTGCATTTCATTGACCTTTGAAGTAATTTGTGGGGAAGGGGGAACTGAAGAGAGATGGGGTAGATTTCTAAATCTTCTTCAGCCGGTTTCAGCATTTGCACTAGAAAAATAATTGCAGGGTTGCAACATCCTTTGTGCAACCTGCTAGGAGTAGTGAGTCTACTGCCTGGGAAAACCTGGTGTCACTTAACATGAGGGCAATTCATGACTGTGCTGTAGGAGTTAGTCAGAGAGATTTTGATAGAGAGTGGTGATTCCTCTAGGATCTTCTGATGATCCCAAAATAAATAGAGAGGAAGTGATACAGAAGAGTGGAACCCATATCAGTTTTGTTGTAGGATTTAATAGAAAACAGGGGTTTTTGTAAGATCTGATATGCCACATGTTGCTGGCAGTCTTGAAATGCCAGAAGTCTATTTGTGCCATTGTGCTGAAGGCAGCTTATCCGAAGACACAGTGGTAGAGAAACCAGGTCCTTCTTCCCACTTTCTGGTGGTGAATGGCCACAAACAAATGCAACTGAAAAGGACAAGGGACTACATCTTGCCTCTCTGCTGATTCTCATCCACTTTACCTCAGAGACAATTAGCCTTTTTCTTCAAGAGTTTCAGCTCATTTTGCAGATTACTGTGTCAACATTTAGGTATGAATGATAATGGTAGCACATCTGTAAGAACTTAGCTTGGACTCAAGAGTTCTTAATAGTGCTGCACTAAGCGCAGCACTAAAATCCTTATTAGAGGGGTATGGAGCTAAAATACTGCCCTAAAGCAGGTGGTCTGGAGAATGTGCTGGAGGTAAGATTCTGGCAGTGCTCTTTTCATGAGCAGCACCTTCCCAAGCTAGCCATGCTCGCCCGTGCAGCTCTCCCAGAACAGCCACTTCTGAAAGGCACGAACTCTGTGTGCTGAATAGCACTATTGTGCTCACAGTGTTATATTTCAGTGTCAAATACAAATGCGCTTGGCAAAAATAGAGTAATGGTTACAAAATACAGGAACACTTTTCAAAATGTTGCTATCAGAGAGATTTCTGGAAAAGGGAGCTGTGCTTGGCAGGGACAGTCCCATGTTTCAGCTGAAGGAGCAGCGGCAGTGATGCACCCCACCGTGATATGCGACAGTGTTTGTGGAAATAAGGGTACAGGGTGGATCAAGGGCGTACGAAGATTACAGCAGCCTCCGCCCATGTATACATCCCTGGCCCCAGCCCAGGCTGCCGCATAACCCCGTGCTGGACAGTGATCAAAGGGTTCAGCGTGAGCTGAGAAAGTCACACGGGGGGAGGGGGAGCAGTGATCCCCAGCTTCCAGCCCACCCTTTGTTCAGCTCAATCACAAGTTTCCCAGCTGTGTTTGAACTCCTGTCTCACACTCGCCGGCACTTAGCCACTGCTGGTGGTTTCAGGGAGATGAGCAATCAACCTTGACTTCACATTAACTTCATCTGAATTACATTTGAATCTTTTCCAGAAAAAGAATTTTAAAGCTTTTTGTTCAAGAGAGGGTGTAGCCAGGAGGGCAAAAAAAAAAAAAAAAGGAAAAAAAAGGACCGTGAAAACGTGGGGGAGGAATTAAATTTAGAAGCGCCCTTTGGAGTTGTTTCAATTAGTCTGGGTACCAGAGACCTCTGGAGAAAGGCTCCTCTTAGAGCTACTGAAGTAGAACAGAGCATTTCAGGGTCTCACTTTCACGTTGAAATAGCAGCAGCACAGCAAAAGCCTCTTCCTCCTGATTCATTTATCTTCTCGAATGCACAGGGCTGCACTTGGTGCTGTGTAGCTCTCAGCAGCAGCTTACCTCTGACAGGTTTTACAGAGCCATGTGCCCAAGCCTTGGCAGGAGGGATGCAAGCGGGCACAGCAGTGTTTTGAACCCTCAGACACGGTGGCTTGAGAAGTGGAAACAAACGTTTAATCCTGACACAGGTGAAATCCAGGGGCCTGCTGGTCATTCCTCACCCTGCTGGTTGTTGATGCTGGTGGTCAATGCTTTGAGGCACAGAGTATGAAACAGCCCTTAAGCTGGAGAATTGATCCATTTTTACTGGGCAGAGTTTCGGTAAGGTGCTTTCTTGACAAAGCAAGCCTGCTTAGAGTTTGAATAATGCTCTCAGTATTTCCAAATATTGGGCAAAACCCCCCAACCAAAAAGCTAAAAGGCTACGACAGGGAAAATCATTGCTGAAGGTCTCACAGTGCATTACTGGCAGGACTAAGAGAATCTGACATAGGCTACCAGTCAACTGCAAATTTCTAGGCTTTCTTCAGTCTTTAAATTATCGAGAATCTCCCTCAAAACCATCAGGCCAAGACACAGAGAAGTCCACTGACTGGTTTTCTTGATAAGGCTCTTGCCATTCCTGCCTCAGGTAGTTCAGCTGCTTTAGTGAGAAGCCAGGTATTTGTGTATATTGGTCTGAGCATGTGCAGCACTGTTTATTCACAAGAGCAACATGAAGCACAGCAGTAGGAAGAACAGGGCTGGCTGGGCTGCACAGAGTCTCGCAGGGGAGCTTTGTGCATATAATGTGCCTGGTCCTATCTATTTTCACTGCAAGCTAACAGGCCAGGTTTCTCAAGCAGGAGCCCCTAATTGACAGGAGTATGTCCTGAAAGTTGGAAACAGATTGATGGCTGACACTGAATAAAAGTGTATTTACTTTTGGCTCGTGAGGGTTTGGCTCTGTTGCTGATACCAAAATGTCTGAGCCCAGTATCAGTGTGTAGGTAGCAGAGTGGATATTTGCTGGAAACACAGCCTAAATTATTCATGAAAGTTTTACAGTCTTGAATCCTTTCATTCCTTCATGTCTGTTGTACAAAAGAAAACACTTATCTTCCCTACTTATAAATTTTATAAAGCAAAACTGGCCAGCAAAGCTTGACAGTTGAAAGAAAGCAAAAAATAATAATTGTTAAGCATCAGCTACTGTACCTCCCCTGCTGAAATTAACGGAGCCGCTGCTTGAAACAAAAGCTGAGACAGAGCTCTCCAGGAAGCAGTGGACAAGTTTGTTTGCAGTTTAGTTGTGATCATCCATTCCAGCAGTATTTGCATCTTCCTCCAAATGCTCAGTGTGGCTACAGACAGGACTCAAGAATAGATGTGCTGCAGGTTGGGTCCAGGTACTTGGCAGTTCCCATCAATGTACATTTGTTTTCCAGCTCTTCCTTCCAGAAGAAGAAATCTGAGATAAATGTTTGTTGTCACTTGAAAAAGGAAAGGAGACCTGAATTCTACAAACTGCTATTCAGACTCCATGTTCAATATCAAAGCACTTTATAATTACTAGTCAAGTGCAGGTCCTGCGGCCCATGACTTTTCAGCAGGAGCTCACAGATATCATTAAATTTTAGAACAAGCTTTCCCGTAGACAGGAAAATTAACAGAAGGGTTGTTGGAATCATCCATCTTCTCAAAGGGTGTTGTAGGAGCTTTCAGCTAGGCAATATCTCCCTAGACAGAGCAGAGAAATCCCACTTTGGACAGAAAAGCCTTCCACCTAAGAATCTCTTATCTTACTTCAGAAGGCAGTGGGCTACAGGAGGAAAGTAAGTCCTTTGTCAAGGGCAATGTCCAAATCTTTAAACCAGGGCTGCATTATACCACCAATTTTCACACATTACTTCTCATTCTACTGTATGGAAAATCCTCACTTGTTCTCAAAGGGCAGCTGGCTGCCTGATACAGGAGGGCCACCAAAATGCACTGATGCAGAGTTGTCCAGTACACAGAAGAAACAAAGAGAAGAAAGAAAAATTTCTTCACTGACAAGCGATCTTACATGTTACTTGTAACAACAGGGAGTAAACACTATTCAGGAAGAAAGATACTTTTCAAGCTGACAGAAGAGCTCCCAAGCATAGTACCTAGCAGAGCCCGGTCCAAGCACGCAGAGAGCGCTCACGAGGCTCTTTTCACTTACAGTAGAATAGATGGGGCCAGACAGTCTGGCAGCCTCACAAAGGCACCATGAGCAGGAGCCCTCTTTCCCTATACACGTATAAACACAAGCACTCTACAGTCTTTTCACAGCAACATGCCAAAGCAAACACCAAATTGACTGTAGTGTTTCAGAGAGATGGCCAAAGCTCACAGATATTTTCCATGCAATACCCTGGAACAATCCAGCACTTTCATTAGCACAAATGTGAAAATATGTGCAGTGGAGAAAAGAAAGATTAGTTTTAGAAAGTTTTAGAAAGGAATATGGGTCTTAGCTTGGCCAGGAATTATTCTGATCCCTGTGAAAGCAATGCCAAGGTTGAGTGCTGGGGTGCAGGATCAGTCCCACCCCATGCAAAGCATCACACTTTGTTTCCAGGTGAGGTTAACTTGACAGTCACAATGCCTAAAAATCCTGTCCTCCTTGGCACAAACTGATTTTCTTGAAGGCAGATGATGCACGCACATCCTTCTGCTCAGACACAATCTCTGGTCATAAAATAGCAACGAGGCTGAGGCAGTCAGACAGAGGATGGCAGCTGGGATAGCCAGACTTAGTGCACTTGATGTAAACAGCAGCAGGACCTGAAAAGCTGCGAGGCCCCATCCTGAATGGCTCAGGAGACACTGATCATCCTGTAGGCCTACAATGAATCTCAGCACCCTATAGCAGTGTGTGATGGGGCAAATTAACAGATGGTTAGATTGCAACCCAAAAAATGGCAGGACAGCATGAGTGTAGTATTGTGCAGCATTGTGCAGCAGTGTTTAGTTGTGATTCATCATTTTTGCAGTCTATTTTTGCCACAGACTTGGCTTGAAGTCCAGTTTCACAAATGGTCATCTTCAGCTGGCAATCCATGGAGCCATGGGATTGGGAGATATTTCCAGAGGGCTCTTGAAAACTGTCTGTAAATCCACAGTCTGAAAAATGTCTCTTTGAAACCCAGTGCCAGGTGAAGCATTCCCTGATGGCTGTTCCTGCTGTTGCACTGTGCCTCAGTGGCACCAAGACAGATTTTCACGGAGCTGTGGGAGGAATCAATTTTAAAACTGGTTAAAACAAATGAGAAAAACAAAAAGGATTACTTTTAACCTGAACTGGTTCCCCTGATGATTTGCCATGTAGCTGTACCAGACCTTTGCTGGCACCACTAACTGAACACAGGAGTGCAAAGGAAATGCTCCTCAAATTGCATCCTAAGGAAAGGAAGGTTATTGCTAGTAGACTGCTATGGCCCATTTTCCAGTGGGAAACCTCTGACAGCTAGGTCTGTAGTTTCAGCTGTCCAACCCATTCAGCACACTGAAACTAGCCCTAGCCAAGCTAAGTCAAGGTGCTAAGTTTGAGCTGCTCTTAGGCTTACCTGCATCTCTCTCTTCCCCCAGCTGAACAGGCCCAGGACCCACCACCTCCTCTCACAGGGGAAGCATTCCATCCATGGAGGACCTCAAGATTTACCGATGAAAATTTTACTTACTGGTCTAAACTCTCACTTAAAAACCTACATTCAAAAGACTCACAAGACTCTCATTCCATTATAAAGCGATACTCAGGAGAAGTTTCCCAGAAGACTTGTGACTCTCATGTGAAACCACTATAAAGAAGATTTAACAGTTGTTGCAATAGAAATCTTAGGCAACAAAGATAACTGCACCAGGCTCAGCCTCCAGCACACTCCGACCGTGCATAAGGTTTCACATGAAGGTCATGAGAGGCTTCAAATGTTTCAAAGTTTCAAAAGAGGTCTCATAATAGAGAAACAAAGGAGGGGGCCTCTTGTGTTTACCTGCTAACCCAAAGGGGTCTGACTTGCCTGTATGGGGTGCATTCAGCAAAAGCGAAAGCTCCCAACAGCATACCTTTGGAGGTCCCTTTGGACAGCATGGACTTTCTGGTTTTGAGAAACAATTGGACTATTTTCAGTGGAGAAGGACTAAAGAAAGCACTGAGAGGACTGAGACAAGACACCCTCCCCAAAAGTTAGACTTTGTAAATGTCTTCCTTTCCAGGCTAAAGTACTATAATTTCTTTGTTGCAACTACAGCAAAGACAAAGTTTAATAAACTTATCTATTAATCTTTCTATTTATTTATTAATCTTTGTTTAATAAACTTATCTATTAATTTGTTTTCATATTATATTTTCTACGGGGAAAAGTCCTGCTCTGTTCATAGACTACCCATTTTTACGTTTCAAATGCAACATAAGATGAATTTTAAGCCTAAGATTATTTCATGCAGCACCTTAGTTTTCAGAAATTTTATATCCACGTCTTCAATATTGCATGATGTATGTATGTTTTATGTAAGAGGTACAGATCACTGAACACCTGAAAAATGAAGAAATAATAAACTTAGAAAAGCCCACATCTTGAAGTAATATATTAAATTCTGGTTACACCCTTTTGAAGAGCGTGCAGCAAAATGGGAAAGGCAGCAGATGCAGACATGAAAGGGATGGTCAGAGAAATGGGTCACATTCTGAACATGGGAGCCTAAATAAGCCTTGGAAAAGGAGACAACAGAGCAGGATAAGGCAGACATCTCTGTGTTTATGAAATAGAAAAGGTTAACAAATAACTATTATCCATTGCTTTTCTTGACAAAAGAGTAAGAAGGCACTGAAAGAAAACATGAGGCTGAAAGTTGAAAAACAACAACAAAGTATTGTTTTACCAAACCACGTGAGAGCACTGTGTGATGCACCACCATGGGATGGTGTGAAGCCCAAGGCTGTCCAAAGAAAAGTTCAGGAAGTGATTTAAAAAAGTAATAAAAGAAAGGTGCCTTCAGGACTTTTGGACAGGCACAAACATATTCCCCAGGCCAGAACATCCCAAGCTATGCAGGATGCAAGGATCAGAGCCGGTTACAATGTGGCCAGCATTACTGTACACTTTGCCTTCTTTCTTCTTTTTCTTCTCCAAGCACTTGCTGTCGGCCACAGATAGACACAGGGAAGAGAACTGACTCTGGGGAGCTGAAAGGCCCTGCTCTTGTGTTTCCCCTTCAAGATTAGTCTTCTTGAGCTGGCATGCTCTGTCACTTAGCCGAGCTTCAGAGGTGACAGCATGAGGCAGGCTGAGAAGAAGTGCCACAACACATCTAAAAGCTTCCAAGAAAAATGATCCCTCTTTCTTTATTATGATATAGCTTGTCATATAATAGCAATAATCACAATTGCTTTGTAATATACTTGGAGCAGCTTTGGAGATTGATTAAATGCTTCAGCTTCCCTTCAGCTTTAATCAACCTGAGCAGCTGTTTATCGCTCAGAATAGTTTAGATCAATAGAGCTTATACCTTTAAAATAGTGTGCTCCACACCAGCTCCCTTAAAGCTGCAAGCAGTAATTACAGTAAGATTGTAGTCTGTAGAGTTAAAAGTAAAGCTCTGTAGAGTTAAAAGTAGGTGTTATAAAACTGATAAAATCACCACAGTCACTAGCATAACACACTTTTGAAAGGTGGCCTTTCCTAGTTTCAAATTTGTCTCATGTTCTTTGATAAATGAGGGGCTGGAAAGGCTGCAAGCAAAATTCTGCTCAGACCCTGCCACCAGCATGCACAAAAGAGCCAGGTGACAGAGCAGGACACCAGCCCCATCAACCACAGACCTGTTCTCCTGGAGCCCAGCAGCAGAGGAAACAGCAAGGGTAAGTCCTAAGCACAAATGACAATACCTCAACTTAGATGGCAGTACAGGAACTGAAGCCATCATTTTTAATGATCCTATGGAATACACTTATGTCGTGTGACTGTCAGCAAGCAGTTTCAGGGACATTACAAAAATAAAACTTTAAGCATATTTTGATCTCATAAAAATAAGCAAAATCCTACCAAAACCAGTGTGAAAACTTCTACTGACTTTCACATGTTCAGGACCTCACTCTCTGTGTTAATCATGGTCATTTCCTTAAGTGAAGGAAAGTTGAACTCCAGGCATAAAATCAGATAAAACACACTGGAAAAGTTCATTTCATCATACTTCCAGACAAGACAAGACAAACTCTTGGCTGGTGCCTTGAAAAGACAAATATTTGGATAGGAAAAGAAAGAGAAGTTCAAGTCACTGCTTCTAAAATGATATGTTATGGAAAATCATTGCATCACTTTTACTAGCAGTTCACAGCTTCTCATTAATTTTGCAAAATTGCAGTAGCTGCTGCTTTCTGAGGTCTCCTGGGGCAGCAAGGCATCTTGCCTGCTCATAAGGGAGCAAAAAGCAATGCCCAAGAGAACTGCCACATGAAAAATAGTGTTTACATGGAAAGTGACAAGATTTGGTTCATTCTGTACACATCTAGGACCTGTGTTTAAAAGAGACAACATTAGGACTGGTTCTTCCACCCACATATCCACATCAATACAGGTCCTTTTCCGCAGCAGGGAAGACACCGTAAAGCAGTATTAATGTCATGTTGTGTCAACAAATAGATAGCACACCAGGACTTGACCCTTTTAGGTGGTCTAGCCCTCCAACCCTCATCTGATCCCAGCACTAGGCAGAGGAATGAGAAAATTGTCAGGCAAAATATGACACATACTACATTTGCTTTGTTAGACATTAAGGCATATTAAGGTAATGATCATTAAAATCCAATTAAGAACATGGTGAAAAATACTCTGGGTGTTTAGAAGGCCCCAGCCTTCCAGTTGATGAGGCAAGGGAAGAAGAAAGCAGATAGAACACGATAAACACAGCCTGTCATTCCTGTTGCCACTCAGAAGAGGAGGAATGCTGGGTAATATAGAGCTTTTCCACTTTATTGTATTTTTCTGTTTTTCTCAGATGCACCTGGCATTTCAGCTGTTAAAGAAAGGAGGGAAATGACGGAAGATGGGCTCTTCAAGTTATTTTACAAACCCGGCAAACGTTTCACACGTTTCAATTTCTGCCACTCTGTGTTCTTTTTCACACTGCTAACCACTTGAAAGCCTCTTGCAGGGGAGAAGCTACCAGGGAAAATAGTTTTGGATGCTGCTTGTTTATTATATGCAGATTAAGCAGTTCTTATTAACTCAGTCTCCATTCTTCCTTCATAGGTAGCAGTGCTGTGATATTATTTGCAAGCAGCCAAGGTAATTACCATCCAGCAGGGTCCAATTGTTTTCAATTAAAAGCTTGACTGAAGTCTTTAGTTTTTAATACCATTGTGACCATCTGCTTTCACTGAAGTTCATCAGCAAAGGCACAGGACTCATTCTAATGCTGCTTAATTATATGGAGGAACTTTTTTTTTTTTGGTCAGAGGTTCATTTTTTCCTGCTAAAGAAATGGGCAGCAACAGGGCTGCCTGGCTTCTCTAATAGCCTGCAGCAAGATGGAGTATCCAGGAAGATCATTACCTTCCTGGGAGATCCAGCTGTTATTGCACTGACAAAAAGATCCAGGGGACCAACAGGAGAAAGCAGTTAACCTCAGCTGGCCTCCTCCCCGTTCAGTCACTTGCCTCCTTTTTCTACCAGCAAATCTGAAAAGGCCACAAGGAAGAGGATTTAATCTAAAACAGAGAGTACGATCCTCCCCTGCTGATTAGATTTTCAGACTTGGTTCCAGGCCAGGAGCGCAGGCAGGCTCTCCCGCCTGGGCACATGCAGTGAATCTTTTGCAGTCCTGAATCATCTCAGATCTGAGGATCTTCAAATCCCTTACAGGCATTCATTAAGCGCCGTGCAATCCCCAGGAGAGGTAAGTAAATATAATTTTCCAGATGGGGAAATTAGGGCGGCAAGAGGTTAAGTGACTAGCCTGAGGCCGAACAACAAATAAGTGGCAGAATCAGCATGAGGATCTGCCAAGTCCCAGGTTTAATGAAAGTCTCTCGAGTGCTCAGCTCCAGAAAAGGAAAAACAACACCCCAGTCCTCAAATCCTCAGGACACTTAATTCATTTACTACAGCTCTGCTTTATATGTGCCAGTGCTAATAAGCGTGACTCTTAACATTTCCAACTGCACCGTGCACAGAAAGGCATTTTGTAGATTTAATGCAGGAACTGCTGTCTCAAGGCAGGGAAGCATGCTTGATGTTGTTCCATATCATCAACCCAGGCAGGCACACAGCTTCCTTACGGGTGCCTGCTGCCATTTCTGTTACACGTGGCTATTTCCAAGGATTGGCCCCCTGAGAGGCAGGTATTTTGCCAAGTACCAGTTAAAGAGGAAAAATAAGTGGTACAACACAGTCAAAGCTGGGGAGATGCACTGTCTTGCTCTAGTGGCAGACCAAAACCTTGAAGTAAGAAGCCAGAGGGTTCTCCCTCCTCTAGGCTGGCCACGTCAGTAAATCCATCACTCCACTAAATCACACAACTGTTCAACCAAGACTTAAATCTCTGCTCCTCACCAGTATTTGGAGAGACAGGAGGTTGGGTTTCACCCTTGCCCCTGGGGGTGCCTCTCTCCTTGGCACGTCTCCACTCTTGGAGCGGGGTGTTAGGCCCGAGTAGCGCTCCCTCCAAAAGGCCACCAGCCCTGCTCTCCATGGTACAGCAGCAGAAGCACTAAATCTATATCAAGGCTGTTAGACTGCCAAGCCCAGGTCTTTTATGCTATATTGAGACCTCTGCAGCTCCTCTGCAGCAAAGGCATTGGAACTGGAATCTGACGCTTGGGAGATAATTACTTCAGAAAATGGTGTAAATGACTTCAGTATTTTGAAAGGCTTGAGGTGTTGCTATTCAACTACCTTCAGCTATTTGCAAATGTAATGCAATTTGTTTCCATACAGATTTCTTTTAAAGCTGTGTGTAGTATGTGTCCTAAATACATAATTACACACCAGAGTATAATGGCTCATTTGGGTTTATTTTGTAACCAATATGCATTTTAAAAGCAAATTCTGAAGGAATATGCAGCAACAAACATGCAGCACACATTCTGGTTTCTTACACTTTCACTCCTAAGATGCTCCCAAAGGCCTATTCCTGCCAGAGACACAGACATGCAAAAGTGAGAAGAATTAAACCCTTTCTTTAAGAATTATGTTGAAGGAAACATAATGACTGTCTTAAGAAAATAGTCCAGCAAAAACATTTTTGGCATGGATGCCTAGTGAATTGGATGGCCTAGGAAATTTGCAATAAGATTTTGCATTTTTCTTTCTCTGTTTGAAACTAATCTGTGCTTGTAGCAATTCGGCATAGCTATTCCAAAGAGTTTTTTAGTGACCTATGTAAAATCATTTGGCAGTGTCCAATTGGGCAGCTCTTATAGGGCTATGTATTCACTGCACAAATCACAGAGAAATTCCAATTCTTTTCCAACGTACTCCTTACAACCACCCCAAAAGACGGTTTCTAGTGAAAAGTCCTTCACTGACATGAGCAATAATGCATCAATCAATATATGCAAGCAAAAGGTTTAAACAGTAGTCGGACTCATGGGAGCAACCCGGGGTTCATCTTTAAGAGTAATTCAGACAACCCCTCTCACTTAAGCTAGTAGTTAGAATAAGCTGCCTTATTCAGTAGTTACAGCCAAAAATATTTGGACTTTTTTCCTTCTTTTGTAATTCCCTGAGTTGCCCCAAGAGAAGGAGCTGCCTTTTGACAGGAGTGCATGACCAGCATGAAGAGCACTAGGTCCATCCTGCTTGACTGGAAGCATCTAAAATTGGGATGCTGAAATCAGGTACCATCTCCATCAAGAACCAGGTGTTTCCAAAGGGCACCTAAGATCTACATCTCCCATAAGAAGCATCTTTCCTTCTCCATCAACTACAGAAGCAATTTAACATAAAAAAGCTCCCAATTCTGGCACCTGAGTTAATAGCTTGAAGAAAAACTAAAAATAAATTCTGCCTGTTTGAAACTAGCTGTTAGCTATATTTCAGCAGAGGAGCTACTTGATGTAAGAAGTTCCCTGTATTAAAGATGAAAGGGAGAGAAAGACCTTGCTTTCTGCCTTATGGTCATTGTGCATGTAGGTTAGTGAGGCAAAGCAAGACTTGAGGTATTGTGAGTCTGGAGCCCAGTGAGCAGACAAGGCCTGAACATAAACATCCTTGAAGTATAGCTATAGCCTTCTCAGTTTACTTCTGGAAGTGCAAAACAAGTCTGACATTGAAAGAGACAACAGTTTTTCAATGAAAAGTAACAATCTCAACTTCATCAAGTGAGATAACCCCATCTTTCCTACTAGTTTCAGTCTGTTTTAAGTAAAAAATCCAAGTATCTTTTTTCTCTATCTTTTCTATTTTTATTAATTCAATTAAAATACCAGAGAATTTTAAAATGAAAGTATATGGAGAATTACTCACAGCTCTGGGATTTTCCCAGGTGATCTGCAGCACCTCTCTACTGGAGCTCCAGAGCATAGAAGGCTTGATTCATTTGCCTTCTTTCAAGTCACGCATTCACTGGGTCCAGATTGGATCGGAATTTTCAGTGTATGCATTTGAGGTCAAAGGGCTGCAACATTAGCGTTGAGATTTTACCATGCTTTTTAAGACCTGAGGAAAAATGAGATTTCCAAATGCATCTGTATTATAACAACTCCATTAAGTCTCGTAGTCTGTTCATTTTAGATCTAGAAACATTGCAATTCAAGTCAGAGGCAGCTGGGCCTAATGAGATTAATCAGTGGAAAAGGACCCTTCAGCCTCAAGACACAAGAGGTGTGCCACACCAGTCAGTCAGCTAAGGGGAAGGCTGATTGCTCATCTAGGTCTTTGTGGGTGATCTCTCTCTTTTTGTTTCCTGAATTCTTGTAACTCCTGCCCCCAAGTCAGCTCCCTACAAACTTTTTTAGAAATGGTGTGGCAAAGTGCTTCAGATTCAGCTGATGGTAAGGAGAAAGAAAGCCAGTATCTCATGCTTTCTGTATTTTTTCCTCTGCACAAAAGGAAAAGCTCCCTCTTTTTTTTTTTTCTACTGTACTTATCCCTTCTTAAAGCACCCAGACAGCTTAAAGACATAGATGTAGAGTCTGAGTATCCGGAATCTATGTGAAAAACAATATTATCAGAGGATCAATCTGAAAACCTGTATTTCAGTGAGCTTTGTGCCATTTCCTGAATAACAACTTCAGATCTCATGTACTGTCTTATAATTATGAAAAATATAACTTAGTATAGACTGCACTGTGTCAGCTTTGATTATGCCAGCAGAGAAGGACATGGGATACAGAGAGAGAATAAAGGAAGAATGATGGCTGTCTACTGGCTTATCAATTTACATCTCTCTACAGTAAATCTAAGTCCTTTGTGCTGTCAGTCATGCACTCCTACGGTAGTGATTGCTGGAATATGAAAATCACAGCTTTGAGATCCATTTGTACATTCACGTATTTGCACAGCCTTTATGGGTTTATTGCTTCAGTGGCTGCAGCATCCCCCATCAGCATGGGTCCTGCAATTCGAGGCTTGACGTTTGCCCCCACCATGCAGCTTATGTGCAACAATCTATACCAACACTCCGTGAATCACCACCTTTTCAGTTCAAATTGTGAAGGAAAACGGAAAAAACCCTCAGGAAACTGTGAAGGTAACAAACGATCATGTGTTAGATGACCTATTTCAGGCCTATAAATTTCAATAATATGTTGTTATTGTGGATAAAAATAACACATCTCCTCATCAAATATTTACTGTGACATAAATAACCACCTAGCCAACATCATGCTTTTGAACACATTAACAGCAATTGCATATTTTCAGCTGAAATGACACACTGGAAATTAATGAAGACAAGAAGACAGGAACAAAAACCACTTCACTGCTGCCATCACCGCTATAGCAATTGTCAGCAGCAAAGAGCAGCTTCCAGGAAATTTCAGAGGCATGGAGTTCAAAAGACAAAAAATCATGCTTTTCGCACGCACAACACACGATTACACACACACACATACACACACACACACACACACACTCCACAACTAAATTTTCTGTGAGCTGAGCAGTAATTTAGGGCCTCACCCTCCCCATCTCTCTCTCATCTGGACCAACAGCCAGGATAAGGTCAGCAGTGTGTCTTGCTGTTGTAAAATACACATGGTGGTAGAAAAGTGTTTTTTCAAACTTTTTATGTGCCCTGTGAGGGCAAGCACTCCACTATGTAAATTTCCCACAGGGCCACAGATAACTAGCAAGAGGAAGAAAATAATCAGAAACTATCCTCGCTCTAAGAACTGCTCTCAGCTATTTCCCTACCATGGAGTTAGCATTAAAATTCGTAGCAGAATACTAGCCCTCATCCAAATACTTGAATACTATTTGTCTCTACTGGGATAAGAATTGTGATGCAAGGAAAACAAAAGCCCCTGGAAAATATGGCAGGATAATGAATTATTGCTGATTTCCTGAACTTACGTAAGTTGATCAGAATCCCTTAGAAAACTCTCCAAGCAATGTTTCTATCTTAAAATTCTCTGCATTAAAAAAGAGAAAACTGTCATATTCATGCGCTCGGCTTTTGAGCTGCATTCTGTAAGGCAAGAACAATTCTTCCAGATCAGCAAATCTGTACAATATGGCAGTGTTTGGTTCCCACACTGAATAAAACATGGTCTGTCCTATCCGTTCATTTATTAGACTTGGCATTATTTTCCCACTATAAACATTCCTAATAGTGTTGGACCATTTTCATCATGAAGTAACAAGAAGAGCATGAAATCACTCCTTGTCTTTAAAGTAAACACATACATTATCTTTTGGGTTTTTTTCCTTTCTGTTTAGGTTGAAGCATCTTAATGTTTGGCACTCCTTGAGGCTACTACCGCAGAAGGTTATTTCCTCCTTGACAACTCATAAAATCCCAAAATTCCTGTGTCTGGGAAGAAAGGGTATTACAAGCAAGTAAATGACAACAGAGAGAGAAGGCTGCTGACATTTTTGCAATTTTCCCTTAATTTTAGCTGGAAAAGATATTTGAGTCCTGGGGTTTGATTTGAACCAATAAGGGAACCAGCTGTTACTGGTCTAGTAACATTCCAGTTACTGGAAATAAATAACCCTAAACAGTATTTGCACTTTTTGCGGCTCCTTAGACACCAGCATTGCCTCCATTCAAAGCCAATCTCCCTTGAAGCAAGACAATCACCTCCTGCACCATCATGAAGAGCAACATTGGGATTAACCTAAGGTCCACTGGAGTCAGTAGCCTGTTAATGACAATGGCCAACTGAGGATGTTCAGGGAGCAATAAAAGAGAAAAGAAGGGGCGCAGTGAGGTACAGTTATGGCCTTGCATTTCTCTTTCATGGCTGTGTATCATTTGCACGAGTCTGAATTTTCATTTTAAGATGCTGCCTTTTAAAAGTGCCTCATTGAGTCAAAGGCAGAACCCAGAATATAGTGCAGTGAATTTCTGGTCTTGAGTTTTGACTGCCAGATCTTGACAATCTTGCCAAAACCCTGAAGATGTATCTGTGCCTGTAACACAAGCAAGTCCATTAGAACTCTCTTCTGTCTTTCTCCTACTCCATGTTCTTTTGCTCCTGAGACATGTTTTTGCATAAGAAGTATTTGAATGACAGCCCTAACAGCAGCCTATCACACCGCAATAATAAAGGATTAATTACCTCCATCATCAGCACTCTATTATTATTTGTAGCACCAAGTGCCTGCACTATTTTTGTGAGCTACAAATGCCTGGGAACACTGAAAAGAAGACACTGTGCATTAATTCAACAAGTCTGCTAGCCTGCACCTGTGTTTAATTAGTTACTCTCAAATCAGACCTGCAGAGCCAGGAGCTGCAAGCGAGACCACCACTGACTGCTGGCCTGGCTAGGCTGCCAGTGTAATTAATTGCATTCTTACTGTGGCTCTCTCCTCTGTGCAAACAAAAGTTAATCATTTACTGGGAAAGTCTGAGCTGATGCTTCTCCACTGTTTGAGCCAGTGTGTAGAACATTTCAATAACAGCATCCCCCCCTTCATGTTTACTGCTTGCCTCCCAAAATAAAGTGATGACCATGTCTGTGCTGCTGGAGACCTACATGGAGGCAGGGGTTAAGAAGGTATAAAGAAAAAAAAAAAAAAGAAGTGAAAATCTGAACTAGAGAAGTGCTGACCACAAAAAAACCACCACTCTGCAACTGTCCCATACCAAAGGCTTCTTTGGGCAGAGGTTTGGCAGAATGGCAGCTAATAACCTGGCTGTGTTGCCATTCCTCTTACTTTCAGCTTTAGTGTTCATGTAAGCTTCAAGCTATTTGTACACAATAATGGTTATATTCTCAAAGCACACTTTCAGAAAGAGGGAAGCATCATTATTGCTATTAAATGCATAACAAAGAGAGTAGCAAAGGGTCTTCTCCAAAGTTTCCACAGAAACAATTTAACATATACAGAGCAAACACAGAGCAAAGCAAGGTGCACTGCACCTTGGCATGGCTGTTGTTTGCAGCACAAGAACATTCCTCTTTGCCAGGAGCTCAGGTGACCATGGGCACCAGAAGGCTGGCAAGAAGCCACTGCACAAACAGTGGCTCAGGCCTGGAGATGATACCTTCAAACCAAGCAGTACCTGTGGAGCATGTCTGAACAGAGAGAACGGGCAACAGGTCTGAACAGGAGCCTTGCACTTTCATTGCAAAGGAGCAGGTTGGTTGTTGCTCACAGCTTTGTCTTCTGCTCCTTCATCCAAAGACAGCCAGCACCGTTTCCAAATGGCATAATGGGGCTGGAGCAAGGACAGGAGGGAGAGGGATGGCAGAGCCAGGCAAGCCTGGAAACAAGGAGACAATTATTTTCTCTGCTTGCTGGAATAACCTTCAGGGGTGACGTGAACTTTTTTCCGTACGATTAGACTGCAAATGGACTGTTTGTTTGCAAAGGGGGGAGAAGGGCTCAACCAACAACAACCTTTGAAACTTTTGAAACACACAGTTTAGAAATGATGGACTTTCTTTTTAAATTTATTTTGCTTTTTGAGAGCAGCCTGGTACATCTCTTTTTAAAATTAATGGCATATACTTGATCAAAAATGCTAAAATGCTGGTTCCAGCAAATTACACAGATAATTAAGCCTAATTTCAATAATGCTCCAAAACACTACTAATAAATCTTTGGGCTCATGCATTCCTTGAATATATACAAGCTACTTCGCGAGCACCGAATTCCACCCTCGCAGCTCCTTTTCTGTCAAGATTTGGCAACCCCAAGCTAAATTCTGCTGTCAGTTATATCCTGTAAGTCTGGAGCAATTGCTTGTCCTCGGTGGCATAACTCAAGATTACAGCTGTGTAAATGAGCACAGAATGTAGCTTGAGATGTTGTAAATCTGACCTTCAGCTCGCTTCCATGAAAGGGGAAAACCCAGGAACTTGTTTTCACATTCACTAAGCTTCTTGAAAAACTACCCTGCATAAATATTATGATTTTGGTCATAGACATAGCTGATTTAAAATGGAGTTAAACCTGCCTAGTATCTAGGTCTACCAGGAAGGGGAAAGATGACAAATATGATATTTATGAGCTAGCACAAGCAATACTTGCTTTTAAACACTGACATGCTCTTTGGCCTCCTCCCATGGCACATCAAGACCTTCAGCTTTTTCTAGGTCACTGCTTGAGCTCAGGATACTGCAGCATTTCTTCACCTGCAGCTCTTGAATGTTGGTCACCCAACCTCCATGGACGCTTATCGCCAGCCTCCCAACCCACTCAGTGGGTCTCTTGTTTTGGGGGGGGTCACAGAGTTTGTGCCTCACAGACCACACCTGCAGAGTGTGAGACTGCTATGGACCTGGGCATCACCATTGCTCCTGCTGAATTGTTAGCCCCCCACCCCCCTGAAAAGCTGACCCAAGGCATCTAGGGCCATGTCTTTACATGGGCATGGATGGGTTCAGTCCTAGTGTCCTCACAGGATTTTGCAGTGCCTCAGTGAGACTTTTGCCCGTGCTCTCAAAATACCCACAAGCAGACAAGAACCGGGGAAGTGAAATCTCCCTTTTTGTCTTGACACATCTTGACTAGAAGGCCCAGCAAATAAGAGAAACACTCTCTTTCCCAGACTCCTTTAGCCACCATTCCTCTGAATGGTATTACAGATGACTTGTCAGGTAGAGGGTGTGGCAATATACTTACCAAATAGAGTTAGAAGAATGAATATCACAAAAAACAGGCCTCTAAACAAAACACCAAAAAGACAAGGGAAGATAATAATTGAAGTGCCTTTTGCTCGTGGAAGCACAAGTTAATTAATTAATGATTTTTCTAAACAACTGGTTTTGGAGAAAACATCATTTGCCGAAGTGCAGTACAATTCTTGTGGGGTTGCCATTTGCAGTTATGAAAGCGTATGTCTGTTATTACCAATATACATGTCTGAAGGGTTAGCTAGTTTCAGGCTAGGAAAAAACCACCAAAATACTGCACGTTAAGTACTCCTGTACATGTTGATTTTGATCATCACATTATCTCTTTGCTCTGATATGTCCACATAACATTCAGAAATCTCCATCAGGCCACAAAGTATAACAAATTGCTGGCCTGTACATTTCAGAACTTTTATCTGTCCAAAAAATAAAATGATGGCTCTGTACCACAGCACACAGCCGGACAAAGCTGGACAAAGATGCACATATCAGTGGCAGCAAAGATATTTATCTACGGAAGAAAAGCTTGCAGAGTATATGTCAGCATTTTATTTCCTTCTAGACTGCATTATCAATCTCTGGCATTACCTAAACTTAAAAGTCACTGCATTATGCAAAATGCTTTTGAACAAGCAGCATCTCTTGTCTTCATTTCTAACTTTCTTAAAGCATAATTTGATGCATTACCATAAATGAATGGAAGAGACACAAAATCTCATCAAAATGAGAAGGGAAACTGGATCTGAGTCTGATGACCTGTAATTTTCCTGCTGTTGGAGGGGGCTGCTTTTAAAAAATGGACCAAACTCACTTTGTGCTGATTGCTATTTTAACTACATTAAATATTTCAATATATAATTTCCATTTTTCTTCCTATATTAAGGAGTGAATGCACTTTGCATTTTAATTCCCAAACTGAAAAAGCAATGGAACAGTGTATGAAGAAGCCACTTCAGACACATGACAGCATAGGCAGGTACCTGGAAACAGCAGTGGTGGCAATATTCTTGATTAGCACCATCAAGAGACTGCTAGGAAACTGCAGAAGATCAGCTAAGGACCTGTATCAATGATGAGAAATAAGAGGGAATTTTTCTTTACTTAACAATGAGCATAGTTTCTGTGATAAAACCTTTCAGGTGCATCGTTTCTTTTGCAAACTGTGGGATCTGAAATTTCTTCTGCAAAGAGAGATTGTTAGTGTGGAACTGGAACAAAATTATCCACAGGTATTTAGACTAAAAAAATCAATAACAAAATAACTTAGATTTAATTTATTCTTTTTCCCTCTTCTGATTTCCACTAGCTTATCAGAGTTCTTCAGGGTTTGTCTTGAGCTAGACATCACTGTAAACTGATGTGTTTGGTGTAGAATAAATTTCATCCAAGGCCTTTTGAGTTACAGGTCATTTAATATAGTAACTGTGGGCAAGGTGAGCCCCCATTGTCCTCCCGCTGATGTCAATGAGTATTTGCTGCCCGTGAGTTCAGAAATGAGTACCAACTCTGGCTGTGAAAGATCACTCCTAATCTAAATTTGTCACACACTGCCATTGTCTGTACCTCATTGTCTGGGTGCCCATCTTCAGGCTCCCAGAGGATAATTTGCAGGGTAGGCAGGTGCTGCTGGAAACAGGGAAGATGATTTCTGCTTCGTGTGCAGAGCCTCCCGCTGTTTGGATGCAGTTGCTGTCCTCATTCTCAGCCCTTGTGAAGGGCTCTTCACTGCTTCCATCCTAAGTGCAGGCAAGTAAATGCAGGTGCAAAGGGGAGAGCTTATCTGGTTATGGCCTTGTGTCTGCAGCAGAGTGGCAATACTCCAGGGAAGCAGAGAATATAGGAAAAAGGAAACAAGAACTGGGAATTTATGCCCAGGACAAAAAAAAAAAAAAAAAAGGCACCAAAACACAAACAAACAAAAATGACGTTCTATCATTTTGTGTTAGTGCTGGCAGAAAGCTGGGTGCAGACACTGTCATTTGGTTCTGGCTCTGGTCATGATTTGTATTAAAACAAACAAAACACAAAGCTAAGTAAGCCCCAACAAAACACTTTTATCATTTCAGTAAAAACTAACCATGACCTCTTGTGTCTGGCCAACTTATCAGGTGGAAAATATTAACATCATGAAGCTCCAAGCAATCTCAACAAAAGTAAGGTACTTGAGTTCCCTACAGGGACCTGCCCAGTTAGTTGACCCTCTTTTTTGATTTTTCTCTCTGCAACTAAGTTTTTTTAGGAAACAAAAAGAATAAGGACACTTCAGTGCACCCAGTCAGCTGTGAATAGACAAAAGATGAAGGTGCTCTGCTGAGAATGCCACAGGGAGAAAATGACTGATCCTTTGCAGAGTCCAAGGAATCCAAAACTCCCTACTGAATAGTGAGAGTGAAAAATAAAGAGATAAACCCAAGCCAACCACAAAAGATGCTTATTTAGTCAGGAAGCAGCATCCATCCATAGCCCAATGTTTCACTTCACAATTCTGATATGTTTCAATACATTTTTGTCTCAGCTACATAATATACCATTCCTTAAATGCGTGCACATATATTAGCTCTAAAAGACTGGACCTTCTCCCTTGCTGCCGAGCTTTATTGTGTCAGATTGTCCCATGTTTAACAAGTCTTTCTCTGTTGCTGTGAGATAGACCTGGGCAAATAAAAATCTATGCCTGCCTGACTGCGCAGGGAAACGCTGACCCTGAGTAACCACCACGCGCAAACAGTGTGGACAGCCCAGATTTCTCTCCTTTAACCTCTTCTGCTCTTGGAATATCAAAAGCAGGTCAGCATTTTTGCAGCAAGACTTTGAAGAGTAAGGTCTTTACTGGAGTAGTTGCTGGCTAACCACAAGGAGAGCCTCTGGCACACAGATGGCCAGTAAAATGTGGACTCTGCAAACACTTAGGTGAATGTTAAAGTATGAAAGTATTGGGTAAAACCCCAGCCCCGATGACATCCATGGCATTTTTAATGTCAACATCAATGGGGGCAAGATTTTATTTGATGGGTTTAATTTATAATTTAATGTAAAGGGCCAGAGCTCAGATTGTTCTTTACTCATAAGAAATGATTAATACTGAGCTTGAAGTAGTACCAGATAACCAAATTACACATGCAAATAAAAATATTATGATGGACTGCAGCAGCATAAATGAAAAATATTATTCACCTTCCAAGGGAAAAGAAATAGTTTTTAAATGAACCTTTAATGTAATCTATCCCTTCAGAATATTAGCTTAAGAGAAAAACTTATTATCCCTTGGAAGATATACCCATAATGGAGACTTCTCAGGTATCTCTCACAAAAACGTGCAAAATAGATGTGAACACACACTCTAGGTTTTCCATAAATGTCAACACTTATTTCTGGTAAATATTGTCCCTTGCTTTATCTCTGCCAGTTGGTATCACCTCAGACCAATAAATCTATTCAGGAGTCCATAACTACTTACTACTCTCATTGAATTAGCAATGATTACAAGTGACTGCTGCATAGATACATCCATAGATTTGGATGGAGTCCAAACTCTTCCCCCATGGCATGTATGCCTCCTACCACTGCAGGCTCCCCCAAGAGATATTTTCCTGCTCTCAGGCATTTTCCTGGTAAACCAGGAAAGCACAAGGTCTGCCCCCAGTCTCAGGCCAAAGAGACCACCAAGCATTTGTTAACAATGAGTTGTCTGTCCCATTATTAGAAGGTCCATCTTACATTCTACACTGCCTGTCTACATAAATCTACCTGGACTACAGGCAGTAATCACATATACTAATCATACAGACCAGAGGCTAGGATAATTTAATATAGCTTCTTCAGAATGCCCCTAGGAGAGACAGAATTGCCATGCCCATTTCCCAAATGGGAAGCAGTGAGTATATACCAATACCAAGCAGGTCTTTTACTGTAAGTGTGATGAATGGCAACCCCAGCCAAAAAAGCGGTGTCATATGAAGAAAATACTTTGCTAAAAAGGAAAGTACTAGTTTCACCCTGAGACTGCACTAAGCAGAGGGGGTCCTGCAAAGCAGACAGCCCAAGCGCAGGGAAGCAGAGGGTAATACAAAGGAATTCACTTCCCAAAGAGGACAATATTGGCTATGGTGGGCTAAAGGCCAAAACAAATAGAGATGTGTTGATTTTACATATGCTTATTTTGTTGTGGGAGAAGAGAGCCTTAGAAACCTTGAGCTATTTTCCATTGCAGGAAGCCCCTGGTGATGATGAGAATGCACAAACTGCCCATTGTTTCCCTGGAAGTGAATTGTCCCTCGGTTGCACCAGGTGTGCATTAGTCTGCTGGCACAAGGACCCTTTGAACCAAGACAGAGGATCTGAGAGGAAGGAGCCGGCTAAAAAGATGAAAGCAAGAACAATTTCATGTGAATGTGGAGAAGAACAACAACAAAAAAAAAGGAACAAAACCCACTGAACATGAACTATGGTGCCCCTGAGTGAAAGCCTGCCCCTGCCCCAGGAGGACAGAGAAGTAGCTGTGACTACACGCAACAGTCAGACTCATTAATGTCTCTTCAACTGGCCAGAAGCAAGGAACACTCAAGGGAATCTCAGGAAAATACACCTTGTGCTTCAGGTGAAAAACTGATATTTGTTCTGTGGCAAAAGAGTAACCTGGAAAGAAAAGAGAGACTGGGAAGCCACAGTTGTAACTGAGCCCAAATAGCAGTTGCATTGTAATGTCTGGGAATCCTGCC
Source organism: Oreocharis arfaki (assembly GCA_013398015.1). NCBI lineage: Eukaryota > Metazoa > Chordata > Aves > Passeriformes > Paramythiidae > Oreocharis > Oreocharis arfaki. The sequence continues at coordinate 183,053 of VZRR01005724.1, read as the reverse complement.
TCTGTGCAAGTAACAATGTGTTCGGTCATCCTGAAGCTCTTCTCTAAACATGCTCTAGCAGCGATGCATTTGCACGGTTCAAGTTTGTGCTGAAGACAGTTAATTCATATAGATGGGAAAAGTCAGATGGATGGATTGACCTTGGAACTTGGCCTGGAAGTTATTCCTAGTCTCCACAAGAAAAGCACTGTTCATTTTGCATAGCAAAGCCTGAGACGTGAGCACAAGAAACCCAGGGATGTGCTGGTGACTTGCTTGGGAGTTCTGCTCTCTTAAAGCCACTTCAAGATTCAATTTGAGTCATTTCTCCCTTTGCTACAAACATTCCCCCAAGCCCCATAGGGGCATGAAATTGAATCCAGTACTTTTCCCAACATGTTGCTGAACAGACTGAGAAATCGGGAAAGCTTAGAGAACAAGCTCCAGGTAAAATCCTCACAGATTCAAGGAAGGCTAAGGCCTGGTCTTGTAGTGTCTGTAGACTTCCACTTGGAAGTGGCCCTCCTGCCCTAAGACCTTCAGTGAAGGACAAATGTGGCAAGGAGAACTTGCCCTGGGAGCCAGATAAACTTGCTCACTCCTTTCCGCAGGATAGAGTGTTTCTGAAGATGCAGTCCTGTGTCCTCAATAACAGTGGCCAGTTTGTCATCTGAAAGGTGGGAAATAGCTGTCACCTAGACTGCTGTTATTGGAGTTATCCTGATACGGATATTGGATGTTGCCATGAGTATGAAAGACACCAATGAGTAATGATCTCTCTCACCTTTCAATCCCTGTGCTGGCTTATTCTGTTGCATAAAATGCTTCGGTCTGTGGGCTGGAGCCTGAACTGAGTCACTTAAGTACTTTAACTACAGCTGGGCCCGTGTAGATGCTGCTTTGAAACCCTTCTCAAGCCCATTTAAAGACCTCAGGCCTGAACTTTGTGTGCACTGTGTTTATAAGTGGTATTTTAAATGCCGTGCTCTGTGCCCTGGGTGGGCAGCCCACCGGCTTTCCAGCAGGGATTCCGGGAAAATCCCTGGTGCTATCTGCACCTAGATTCCAGAAGGGCAGATGGGCTCCAGTGGACTGTCAGGGTGGCAATGCAACACAGCACCAATGGCTATGATGTAACAGCTCTCTCCTGGGCTAGCCTAATCCATCCTTGCTCCCCATGGCCCTGCAACTAAGAGCCGCCCTTTCCAAGGGGGGATGCTGTCTGCTGGAGACTGATCTCCTTCCCAGGCTTCTTCTGCATCTGCTCTCCCCAGGGCAGCAGCAGCAGACCCAAACCTGGGTGACCAACCCAAGGACACACACCTGCACCACAGTGGGTGGTCAAGACAAAAACCCCTACACTGGGTGAGCAACCAAGCTCATGTCCATCTCAAGCAAGAGTCCTGTCACCTGCTGACAAGTGGCACACTAGAAAATGTACAAACCTTCTCTGCTGCCTTTCCTCCTCCTAATCCAGCATAAATCATAAATCAAAAGGCAAAAGAGGTAAAAGCCAGTTGGCTTTTCCTCTTAGCTCACTCACCTGTCCCTTGTCTCCTTGCCAGAATGGAAAGCACAGGTTCCAAAGGCCCAGGGAGTTGTCTCTCAGGTTTTCCAGCTCAGCTGGAAGCAGAAGGGCCTAACACAGGTGGCAAGAAACCTAGTCTGGTGAGAGCTCATCTGGGAACTGCAGATTGGATTTGGCAGCTCCCCTCCAAGCTGCCCACTGTTTCCTTGGAGCAAGAGTGAACTTGGAACCTGCCCCAGCTAGAATCTGGGATCCACTCCCCGCTGTGTGAGGTTCCAAAAAGCAAAGGGACAGAGCCTGTAAGCTGTAGAAGGCCCCTCATAAAGTCAACAAGAGACAAAAAGAAGTAAAACTCAATTACAATAAATTAATACAAGACCAAACATGTTTCTTAGCAATCCCATGCACAGTACAATCTACCTTCTGCAAGTACATTTTAGCCATACCTCTGTTGATGCTGCCTTGTGCCCCCTCTGGCTTGTATTTAACTTTCCACAACAGATCATACTCAGCTTTGGACACAATAAAACAAATCAGTTTCTTCCTTTTTATTTGTGCATGTCATTAACATTAAACACATGCTGCAATGACAGTGGAATTGATGGCTGAATGGGATGTATTTTAATTTAAGTAATATTTCCATTAACCTAAAAGCTCTCCCTTAAAAGTCTGTACAATTTATTTATTGGAAAAAATCCAGAATAATTGTACTGCAAATTCTGCTCTGAATGATAATATGTCAGACTTTTAAAGCTCTCTTCTGGCAGCTTTTCTTTTCGCCTTTGAACATTACTGACATAAGAATACATTTCTCACAAGTCTGATGTGTATTGAAAAAAAAGAGAAAAGAAAAAGAAAAAGGGACTGCTGCAGAAATCACAGTAGGTGTAAAACACCACAGCCCCAGATCTGTCCCTTTGGCTCGGGAAGTGCATCCCAGATTTGTTACTCGTTTATGTTAGGTTTTGGAAAATGCAGAGGATTAAAAAGGCAGAGGGAAACAGATGCCATGCAGCAGAGACAGCTATGAGCCAATCTCCATCCGAGAGCACAGAGGCACTGCACCCAGCAAAAGAATGTGTTTGGAGGCAGAGCTAAGCTGTGGCAGCTGGGGCTGGGACAGAGAGGTGCAGCTGCACTAGAGGAGGCAGAGGAGCAGGCAGCATTCCTGAGCTCAGAAAACAGCAAAATCCACCATGCAAAACAAGTAAGAGCTGGACTGTCCTCCCACCCCCGTGTTTGTGCTCAGTGGCTTCAGAGCGCAGGGGAACAGGATGGGGTCGGAGCTGCCTCTACAGCTCAGCCTGTAGAGAGGGGCTGCTGCAGATTTGCCCCTTTCCTGCTGCCCACAAAGGGCACGGCTCCAACTGTGTCTCCTCTAGGATGTGCCATCAAGGGCACACAAACACACATCTACATGTGCTTTTCTGTCAGCCAACAAACGCATGTAGTCTTCTGTCCAGACTTCTTTCAGGGAGGAGAGGGAAAATCAGAGACCTATGAGAGCTGTTGTCGTGTCACTTTGTGCTCCACCAATCAATGTATGCAATCCTCAGCTACTCCAGTTAGGCAATATAAAGTGCCTAAATAGGACAGCATGGAGCTTCTCCCCAGGGAGCACAGCCCTAGATTTGGGATGTCACTGCTCGGTCCAGGGCACATTTGTCCAGCCTTTATTCTCCCCAGCCTGGGGAAGAGGTGGTTGGGCAAATACGGGGGAGCTGTGGGTGTGTGAGGAAGACTACCTCTCTCCTAAACAACTGCAGGCTTCTAACAGACATCAGCACAGAGCCCTGTGAGCCAGCACAGGTGAGAGAGGCCCTCTCTCAGGCAGACACCTTGCTGTTCTCTCATTCCAAAGCCAGCCAGCCCCAAGGCACAGCCAAGGCTGTGTGTGTGAAAATCAGGCACAGCAGCCCAGCACCACGCCCAGGCCAGACCAGCACAGTCAAACCCTCCACCCTGACACAGCTCCTTGGAAGAGTTTAGATCCACTCTGAGCACCTTGAGAAGCCACCTTGCCTCCTCTGGCCAGCACGGGGGGATGCCCCACACTATGGCAAGCCTTCTCCTACGCTGTGTAGGGGCTGAGTACAGGGCAGCACTGCACTGAGACCCTGGAACCATCCAGAGCAGCACTGGTGGGCAGCGCTGCTCTCCCCTCTCCCTGCTACAGACCCCAGTGAAGCAGCAGCAATGAGGTCTGGGTCAGAATGCAGCAGCTCTCTCCCTTCCTCCCCTCCATCCTCTGCCAAAACACCCTTTGCTGTACCCCACACCCCTGCACTGCAGCCAGCTGACTATTCATTTTGATTTAGGGTAATTGTCAACAAGAGGTCAGAAATTAATTGTACGAAGCAGCAACATCTCAGGCAAGCAGAAGTTGCTTAGGATTTGGAAATACTTTCTCCTGTCTCCACCCATGGGTTGTACCTCCAAGACAGGCTGGTTTCTTAAGCAGCGGAGGTGGAGCTGCTCCAGCAGCAGGTGTCCAGCAGCTGGAAGACTTTCCACCCAGCTGTCTAGGTCAGTTGTGAGAACAGTACTCCCAGCAGCTCTGTACAGGGCCAAACAAAAACCATTTCTCCTCCTTGCCTATAGGGGATTTCTTCTGGAAGACGAGACTGAGCCTACAGTTTCATGGCACTCACACACAGACGTGAGCAGAAAAGAGCGTGCTCCCTTCCAGTCACAGCCCTGCAAGGTCTGCCTTTCTCCAGGGTTAGGGAGGGTCAGGAAGGGCAGCCAGCCCTTCGTGTGTGGTCTGAGCCTTTCACTCTTCATCACTCAGCCAGGTCTCCCACCTGCACGGGCTCTAGTTGTCTCTCCCTCCCCTCTCCTCCCCTGGCTTCTCCTTGCATAGACTGATTTTGCGATACATCCAGAGGAAGGCAGTGAAAAATACATTAATATTAACTCCTGCCTAGACAATAAAAAATGCTCCCGATTCTTTACCACCCACAGAGCTAAGTAAATCCACATGCTTTCTACTACATGCAGCATACTGATGCTGACCATCTCCTTACAGTCTTGTGCAGGGGAACATATTGCTGAGACACAGCCATGGTAAATACCTGATACAGAATGCATGGAAGGAAGTCACTCTTATCACCAGCTATTCAGTTAGTTCATAAGGCCTCTGCAGACAGATGAGGATTTTGCCTTTATATGTATCATTCTTCTCATTCATATATTACCCTCTCTTTTTCCTTTGTCTTCTCCTTCTCTCCCAGCACCTCCCCACTGCCAACACCTTCAGGCTTCAGCCATGATATAGTGGATTAGGTACAAGGCTGACTGGCAACTCTTATAACTGGTGAGCTAATTCACACTTCTGCAGCTGGCTCAGCCCGTATCTCTGAAGCCCTCAGTGGCTCTTTTTTCTCCACTTGGGAAGCAGCTATGCTTATCCACTTTGGAAAAAACATTATTTCCACTTAATATACCTAGGAATAACGAGGGGTGTTGTTAGATAGGAAATCTAGTGTGAGAGAGCATGTGTATGGACTGCATTGCTCGGCCACATGAAGCTCAAGGAGAGCCATCAAGGATCTGCATGCCCTGGGACTGATCTAAAAGAAGCAGCATCAGTGTGGCATCTGGAGGAGCCCATCCGTCTCCCTCCCAGCAGGGCACTAAGCAGCTACACTAACAGCAGTTGACAGTGGGAAAGTTAATGGGTGTGTGCATTAACCTACATAAGCATGTTTCAGCTGGGGGGGGCTCTGCAGAAATCAAAGGGGTTAAGTTTCCAAGCCTCCTGTTCCAGAGATCGTGAAAGCACTCCAAGGGCTCAAGCCCTGTCTTGGGATGGTCGCAAAGAGACTTCACATCATCACATTTTTTACCTCACTCATCAGTGCAAACTCTAATGTATGTAAGCATACATGGATGTCTCTGTATTTGCTGCTCAAACTCATTTTTTAAATTTCTCCTCACTACCTCCAGAAACATAGATCTATTACATGGAAGAAAAAGAAGAGGTTTATTTCTTTAAACTCAGAAATTTTCAAGTTTAAACTCACCCCTGCTCTGTCCAGTGGTCCAGGCTGGAGTCAGCAAGCAGCTCACCATGGCTTAGCACAGGTCCAGCACCAGCCACCCGATATATCTGTGCTGTAGTACTGAAAAGTTATGGTGACGCTTTTTCCTTGGCATAAGGAACAGACACTGCTATACAGATGCAGAGCCCTGAAATAAATATTTCATTATAAACAAGAAACCTGTGTAAACAGTGGGAATAGATACATAATTGATGATGGATGCACTTGGGACTGGAGCAAGATCTAGAGAACTTGGCTTTAGGCACAGTATCCAGAGGAGATAATTTTTCCCCCAGGTCTGACCTCTGACATCGTCCAGGCCAGGTTCATTTAGCTCAGCTGTATCTTGGAGCTTGAACTGCCCTAGAAAGCTTGAACCACGTGGGTTGGGAGTAGGGAGAGGGAATGGGAGCAAAGCCAGACTGGGCAAGTGGAAAATCTCTCCTACAAAAGCTTGCAAGACCTTTACGGATCATCATAATGGCTTTTTGTTGTTGTAGTTGCAGGGATCATTTTTTAAAACAAAGAGATAACGTTTGGTTCATTTCTTTCATTTTGGAAAAGGGCAGCTCCTAAGCCCTTATCATTAAGAAATAAGAGCAGTGTTACATGTTCAAACAATTTATGTGAAGATCCTGCCATTTGTTATGGGAACAGCAAGTACAACTGCAAGTCCATTATCATCCCTCCCTGCCTCTGCATGCACAGCATGAGCAAGTGAGGAAGATTAGGGGTAAGAGCAATGGAGCCTGCAAAAGTCAGTGACAAATATTCAGTACTTAAAACCCTCTTTGATGCTTCCCACTCTGATGCGGGGCTTTGATTTGGTTAGCGGTCAGACATGGACCCACTGATTTTTCTCCAATTTACTCTCAGTCTCAAAAAATAGCAACCTCTTTTCGTGATCTGACAGCTGAGAAGCAAGTGCCCCAACACCACGACAGTACTCTCCCGATGGCCCCGTCAGCAGTGCTGACAGGAGGTGGGCTGCAGAACTGATATGGATAAGTTAATAGTGTTGGAAGGAGTTTCTGGACATCTGCCAGTGTTAAAACCTGCCAGCGATATCTGCCTTTTTACTTTAAAAAAAATCACAGGGCAATTGGCATTACATTCTGGTCTTGTTTTCAAACCCACACTTCCGGTGACCTCCACTCCCCATATCTTCACCCTCCCACTCACAGCTAATCTCTCCCTGCCTCTCCCCACTCCTGTGTTGTTTCTGCACACAGCACATTTATGTTGCTGCGAGTCTGCAGCAGCCAACAGACCATTTCTTATAATAAACCACTCCTGGCTGCACAGCCAGGCTGGGCCCTGCCACGTGAGCAGTCGGGAGTTCATGGGTTTTCAAAAGAAGGAGCTTTGCACTCCAGAAAAAAAACCTACATCTCCTGTAAGAAGAACCCATGCCAGGGCAAGAACAGACAGGTGGAAGAGGAAGACAGCAGGGACAGGGGGGTTCTGGTGCAGCCTTCTGTGATGTTCCACACAGTAAGTGCTCAGCAGTGAGCCCATCATGAGCAGAGAGAAGGAAAGCCACTTACTGATGGGGAGCAAGGAAGGGCAAGGCACCTGCTACAATTACTTAGCGAAGATTAGCTGCCTTTAAACAAAGAAGGTTTCTGAGGAATGATCATGACCGAAACAGCAATTTAAGGAGCCTCCTGAGAGTGTGCTCTAGGTGTTCCAGCACGTCCCTCTGTTCAGCACTTCTGCCCGCAGATGTCACGAGGTGCAGGGGCAAGTAGGGGCCTTGGAAGGAAGAGGCTTGTCTGCGGTGCCACGGTGCCTTCTTACACAGAGCTGCGATGTTCCCACCGCAGTGGCCTGTCAGGGCAGCGGCAGATGCCACCACAGGTCTCTCAGGCGGCTTCCACAGGCAGATGTCCATAAAGGAGGTGGTTGTTTCCTACACAGAAGCCAGCAGCAGCAGCAGGAGAGCCAGCCCTGCTGCTCAACTGCCCCTGCCACCTTGCAGATGTGGCCGTGCTTCTGGCACAGAGTTGGGGTCCAGCAAACCTCCAGAGGGAGCATCAGCTTGCTCCTGCATGCAGGGCTGTGACTGACAGGTGAGGGGAGCTGCCTGGCCATAATACCCCCTTCAGCCATGACAGCTGAAGCTGATGGTGGAGCAAGTGACACCAGGGCATCACTCCTGCCAGTGATGCTTTAGTACAGGCAAAACCAGGAAAGGTGGGGAAGAGGGAACCTTACCTGGGTAGACATTGAAATGAAGCAATGAAGCAATGGGACCCTGGACTGATGAGGTGCCAGGAGACTGATGGGGACCCTCAAGGTGTGGGTCACACCCCATTATGGGCTCAACTGCTTTTGTAAAGAGCGAAGTGTGGAAGGAAACCACATTTGGGAGCAGGAACCCTATGTGGGCAGCAGAGGAGCACCTTGCTGCAGGAGGGTAAGAGGAAAAGGGGAAGTTGCTTTACTTGTTCAGCCTAAATGCAGCTGTGTCTTCCTCAGCCCCTCCAGCAGCATTCCAGTGCCTATAGTATCTTCCTCCCTCTTCAGAGGGAAAGATTTACAGGCTCAGTTGATATTATTCATTTCACTGGAAAGTTGAGAGAGATCCACTTGAGAAAGTCTGTGTAAAACAACAACAACAACAAAAAAATGGCAGAGGGACAGGGCTGCTAGATATTGGTGGGTACAGATGTCTTTATCTGCTTGAAACAGAAGAACTGCACAGCTTACTCCAGCCACCTGTACCAGCAACAAGGAAAGAAAGAAAAGGAAAAAAAGGGCATAATTAAAGGATGAACAAGCCCCTTGGCTTAGAGAAATCTGTGTCCCTCTACACCTGAGCTCAACTGCTTGCTGCAGATCTCTGCAGCCCCCCCTGTGCCAAAACAGGCCTGTCATGAGGGGCCAACACAGCTACACTGCCAACCCTAAGTACAGTGTGGTAAATTTTAAAGAAATTGAGATCTGTTAGAAAGGACCAAAGCTGTGGGAACAGAAACTTTGCTCACTTCTGGCTCTTTGTTGGAGTCTCAGATGGTTTGGACAGTGATCAATGAGGGGAAAACAACAGCATTTTCCATCTGTACTTGCTAAACAGGCACACTGGCACAAGCAGCTGCTGAACCAGGGCATCCTGCTGGCATCTTCTGCCCGTGACTCCATGGCTGGAGCAAAATGAGTCCTGCTACAGAGGCTTGGAAAATGCACCACTTTATAAAATAAGAAGTTTTGTACTAGTGAGAGAAGAATCAAAGTGGTGCTCTCAGAAAACATCACTTTCAGTACCAAAATTTTGGTGTCAAGGTACCAAGTGAAGGCTGCCAGAGGGCACAGCCAGACGTGCTAAATCAGTGAGACACTGAGGAATTGATGGCAGAAACCTCCAGAGCAGCTCTGGCACCCCAACATGCACCAGGATTCAAGGCCAGACACCTGGAGGGTCTGAAAGCCCTGTCTCTGCAGATGAAAGAGACACATCTCAAAGTGAGGCTACCAAAGCCTTTTGGAACAAAAAAGCCAGTGCAGAGGAGGAGTGAGCAGCAAATGAAGACTCTGAACATGAAGTCAAAATAGACACGAACCCTTGGGAACAGAGGCATCAGGAGGTATGAGAGCTCAAAAGAGGGGACATGATTGAAGCTCCTTGCCTGAAGGAGTCCAGCAGAGCCACAACTCAGCAATGTGGATGATACTGGCTACCCCACAGCTTAAAAAATGGCCTGATTTCAAGTAGTCCTGAGTTCCCAGCAGGTTCTCTCTGAAAATTTAACCCATATTTCAGACCTACTAAGTGCCTAATATCCTCACTGTTAGCTGCTCTCCGAAATCACCTCCTCAGGAGTCACAGCTCAAGGTTCATGTGCACGCATATGCCTGGAGCGTGTCCTCGTGTTCAACCTCTCCTGTGCCAGCAAAGCACAATCCCAGCACTCAGCTGTCCCTTGCCTCTCAACCTCTCCTGCTTCAACACCACAGGAAGCACGGGGACACCACTGCAGACAGTGGGAGGCCATGCTCAGAGCACTCAGGGGTGCTCCTCAGCACCTCTACACCCACTGCTTTAACTCACCTCCCTGCTGCTGCTGGTGCCTCACTCACACCAGGGCTACCAGCTGTTCCAAAGGCGTGTTGGCAGGGATAGGTCTCTCAGGAGCAGATGGCAGGAGGAGAGGAGAACTGACCTTCCGGTAAGAGAGGCTGGATGAAAGTGTGACTGTAAAACAAAACACTACCACGCCCCCCTCCATGTTGCTGTGAAATCATTCCTCTCAAAAATACCAAGCCTGATCACCCCATCAGGCTAAAATCTGGCCTTTTCACCAGAAAACTCACTCACTCTCTTTTTCCAAAGTGAAGGAGCTGTGGGTCTTTCTCATGCATTACCTGCATTAGCAAAACAATCCTGTAAACACTACCTCAGCCTTTCCATTGGAGTGGTCAGTTCCTGCAGAGTATACTCTTTCTTCCCAGATGCTAAGAAGAATGGGGAGTCCCTTCATGGCTCATTATCCTGGCTCTCTACCAGCCCAGATCTCCTCTTCCTCTCTACCCCACAGTTCTGGATAGGGGATCTCTTGACAACAGGGATTCAGACTTATTGAAGTGGTTCAGCATCCTAGCAGCAGTGAGCAGGAAACTCAAAAGCTTTGGCACCATCCCTGTGGATATGAGTCCAGCTCTCTGTATCTCCTAACAGATTTTGCAGAATTTAATTCATCGAGTTCAGCGCATGTTGGCAGAGATTTGCAACAGAAGGTTCACCACAAAGGTGCCTCTCTTGGAGAGTTCTCCATAATTCCCCAGTGTCTCTAACTTAGTCCTGTAATTGAATGACTCAGCAGAATTTTCTATCACTTATAGAGAACAAAAGACTTAAAATTTAACCTGAGTGACCTCTGAGGGCTCTAATCCGTAGACTCAGTAAAATTCATGGCAGAAAAGAACATCAACACATTTGTTTGCTGTTTTCATTAACACTTTTTTCATCTAGTCTTATAATTTATGAGACAGGGAGATGTGACTCATGCCTTCGGAATGTTTGCGGTTGGCAGGAAAAGATGCCCCATACATGTTTGTATCTCGCTGTCTCTGAAAAGGTAGACACCACTCATTAAGTGGTGTGTCAGTGTCCTCGAGGATAAAGCACCCACACAGCTGGCCAAGAGGTGCACAGTGACGCTGTGGTGTATATTATGTTTTATGGAGTAGGATGCTGGTTCACTGAGGAGGGGCCGACCTGAATATGCAGCTTGGTCTCCTTCTGTCTTCGTAATTTTCTGAGATCCTCTGATGCAAGGCTTACGCAAAGAAAATGTTATAACAAAAAATGTTACAATAAAATGTTAGAATATCCAGCATATTCGTGTATTCACTGTACAGTAGAGGTAGGAATATAAGATTTGTTCCTGCAAAATTCACCTTCATCTCTCTGTTTTAGTCGACAGCATCCTTTTACACCACTCAGGTGAATTTCTATGCTGAGCTAAAGAATTCACCTAATGAACAGATTATTTTAAAATTTGCTTTTGGGATTAAAATCCCTACTTACTGCTCATCTGTTTCCAAACAGTCAAACCTGTAGATGGGCAAACCTGAAAAAGAAAAATACATGAAAAAACTCATTCATAAATACGTTAAAATATCAGAACTGTATAAGATGAAAGCTTTCTTCTTGCTCTTCTTAAAAAAAAATAACAAACCAACCAACCAAATGTATTCGAATTCATGAGCATATAAAGAAGGACTTTTTTCTTTTATCATAGCAAGCAGGATGCATATTACCAAAAGGTTCTCAGCTAAGCAGCTCTAAAAGGGTTAATGTCAGAAACACTGCAAAAACAAACATGGCATGGAGCTGTACAAATCCAGGGTGGTTTGCTATGGCTCAGTCCTATTATCCAAGTTAATGATGCTGTGGTGCCACAGCTGCACACCCCCGCGGAGTGGGTCTCCGGCAGTGCTGTCCTGCATCCGTGGAGCTGACTCAGCCTCCAGAGGGGCTGTCTCAGGCTATGGGGACGGTGTCCTTCCTTGCCTTGGGAGGGGGGGAAAGCCAGGGGGTGCAGGGAAAAGAGGAGTATTGGTCACAGCCGTAGAGGTGGAACGGAAAGGAAGAAGGTTTAAGTGTGAGGAGCACTGAGTAGGAAACTCCTCCCTCTTGCCCCTTCCCAGCAGGAGCCACTTCCTTGCATCCCCCCAGCCTCCCTCCACAGCTCTACCTAGTTGAGCTTCTCATGGCTGGAGGATGGGCAGAGCAAACGCTGAGGATGGCAGCTGGTTTTCTGCCAGAGGTTTGCACTGCCCGTGTCCGACACCAGCCCTGAGAGCTTCACTTCATGTCTTGTTAGGGTTTTGTGATTTTGCTTCAAGCAGATATCCCAGCCTAAGACCTGATGGTGGTTGAAGTTCCCTGCATGGACCAGAGGTACCTAAGAAAAAAAATGTGTTCATTTGCTAATAATGACCCTTATTATCAAGCAATTAATAAAAGTTGTGCCTATTAACATGCATTTGATGTTTACATCAAATCCTACATCCAAAGCCTGTTTGTATAAGCCAGAGACATCTCAGTCATTATTATGCTGGCTTTACCAGGCACAATTTTTGGAAATCCTTCCTCTTCTTTTTTTGGATCTGCGTCACCCATTTTTCCTGCCTCCACCCTGGCTACCATGCCCAACGGCAGACAAGGAGAGAGATGAGGAACTGCAGTCAGAGCTCAGGATGCTGCTACAGCAGACAAGACCTCAGGATTCACCCCACAGAACTGAGCTTCCCATTGCTTTTAGTCTGGGTGAGTGCATTGCACCAGCCTATGGCTACAAGTTCAGCAAAATCAAGGCAGCCTAAGGCTGCTGTCACGCTGCCATGAACCAGACCACTGACATCCAGGTGAAAGATTTCAGAGACTCAAATATGTATTTTTTCTCCTATAAGGGTTGCAGCTAAGAAAGGCTCTTCTGCATGAGATTTGGAGAGGCTCTCTCCTCTCATTCCCTGAAGAAAATCCAAAAGCAGAAAGCGAGACCAACATTGCACTGCTATATTGGCTGATGGGTACAAAATCTTCTGACAAGTCGTTTGCTTGGCCCTGATTGGAAAATATCTTTAATTAAAACACCACATCAGAATCCTGAACCAATTTCATCCCAGCTCCGCTAAGTGCTTTGTACAAAACATTAACTCTAAAATCTCATTACACATTAGCAATCCCTGTGACAAACATAAATGATAATTTAGCTCTAATGCATTCTGGAGCAAGCCATTTTAAAGATAGGCACATGATATCAGCTTGCTAGGAGATGGGGAAGAGTTGAATTTATCAGTCTCTTTTATACAAAAGGCCCTAAGTGGCTCAGCAATGGGCTATGCAAGTCATTGTCATGTGTAGATCTGACAGGACATAGCAGCTATTTAGCCCAAATCTGGCACTTGAGCCTGGGCTGAGTTTTGAAATCCCCACCAGTGCTGAGCTCCCAGGTCTTTAAGCATTCAAAGGAAGGGAACTGGGATGGGGAAGGTGGGGATGTCTGTTGATTTTACAGGACAGCAGGGAGGGAGATAGATCCAGAGACTGCAGGTAATGTGAGATTGCTCAAAAACACAGGGAGGAAGAAAGAGAAGGTGGGACTGAGTGCCTGCAGTCACTCCAGCTGGCTTCCCAGGAAAGAAGCTCAAGTGCAAAGAAGGTAACACCCGCAATGGTGATGTGATCCCTAGCACAAGTGGGAGCTTTGCACCACTAAACCCTGCACAACCCAGCCAGGACAACAGAGGACACTGCAGTGGATAGTATTTATATTAAGTACCACAACTGTCTTAACAGCCTTTCTAGGCCAGAGGGACAGCACTGGAACTAATGTTATTTGCATTTCTTGTCAAAAATATGTTGAATATCCCTTCTTCGATTAGCAGCAACATTTTCAATCTCTCTCTAGTCTTGAAAATGACCTTTCTAAATTCCTCAGGCTGCACCTTGATCAATTTTTCTGTGTGCAAGTGAGCACATGGGCAGTTAACTTCGTGACATAGGAAATTTATGGTTATTTAGTATGGGATTATGAAGCATGTACATAATAAATATTATACAAGGATTTTAAAAACAGGCAAACCCCAACATTTCCTCCAAATATACCTACCAGACTTGGTCATTTCCTGGAAATCTAGAGCTGGAATCACTTTTTTTAACCAGCTGAATAGAAGTTGCTGAAGTTTTCAGTGAAGGGAATGTTTTTCCCTCATCTGATCCTTTCTGGCTGCATTAGAAATCAGACAGATTATTTCTAATCAAACTTTGTTCAGGGGTGGGGAGTGGAAGGGAGCAGATCACCTGCATCCTCTCCCTTGTCAGAGCTGAAAGATACCCGTGTGGCCTAATAATGGATGATGTTTCCTCTGTTGCATCTTTAGAGAAAAAGGTGCAAATCAGAATAAACTTGACTTTGATAATGCACACCTCTCTGCTGTAAAAAGACCTGAAAACCTGTGTTTGGTCTAGCAAGGAAAAAATGCCCCTAAAACTTACTGCACGATGGGTGCATTCTTCAACCAGCTCTTCTTTCAAGCCGCAGCCGTGCTTTACTTTGCCCTACAAAAGTGAGGAAATTATTTCTACCAGCTTCAGTGGGTGCCCAGACATGTTATCTCTGTGTGCTTTTGAAACCTCTTTCTTGTGTGGCAGAAGGAAAGTAAACACATTAGGTTAAGGAAAAAAAAAAGGACTTCTATGTTTTTCTTGCAACTGAAATATCATTCTGTGATTTTCCCTGTTTCCAGTCCTGGAAGAGCTGCCTCTCCTCTGTACTGGGGCTGTTCCTGCCCTTTCCCAGAGCTCTGAAAGAGGTATCAAGTCCAGCCATCTCCATAGAGAGATCTGCTAAACACTTGGCATTTTACTTACACCTCTGTCCCAAAACATCTGAAAGCTACCACACAGATCAGTCACAGCTCTGCTTGAGAGTCAGGAAAAAATGAGAAGCTCCAGAGGGGGTTTTTGTGAAAAGGCAATGATCTTGCACATAGGTGAAGCTGACAGCAGTCAGGTGGTGAGGGGTTGTCTGGGTACTGCAAGGCCAAGAGTTCCTTGATTTTTACTGCTGAAGAATAGTAGATGGGGTTGCAGTTCTACTGGTCTTAGTCTGCAATTAGACCAATGTCTCAAAATCATTCAGATTCTTTAGAAGACTTTTCCTTGAATCATAGAATCATAGAGTATCCCGAGTTGGAAGTTACTCACAAGGGTCATCAAAGTGCAACTCCTGGCCCTGCACAGGACAGCCCCAAGTATTCCATCACATACCTAACAGCGTCACCAAAATACTTCTTGAACTGACAGGCTGGTGCTGTGACCACTTCCCTGGGGAGCCTGTTCCAGTGCCCAACCACCCTCTGGGTGAAGAACCTTTTCCTAATATCCAATACCCCCCCGACACAACCTCAAACCATTCCCTCAGGTCCTGTCTCTGGTCACCACAGAGAAGAGATCAGTGCCTGCCCCTTCCCTTCCCCTCATGAAGAAGTTGTAACTGCAGTGAGGTCTGCCCTCAGTCTCCTCGAGGCTGAACAGACCAAGTGCCCTCAGCTGCTCCTCATACAGCATCCCCTCAAGGCCCTTCACCATCTTCCTGGCCCTTCTTTGGATGCTCTCAAGAGCTTTATGTCCTTCTTATATATTTAGGGCACCCAAAACTGTCCCAGAACTCAAGGTGAGGCTGCCCCAGTGCAGAGCAGAGCAGGACAATCCCCTGCCTTGCCCAGCTGCTGATGCTGTGCCTGATGCCCCCCAGGACATGGTTGGCCCTCCTGGCTGCCAGGGCACTGCTGACTCATGTTCAACTTGCCAATGCCCAGGACTCCCTGTCTCTTTCCACAGCTCTCCAGACTCTCATTTCCCATTCTGTGCATACATCCAAGTTTGCCTTGTCCCAGATGCAGAATCCATCACTTGTCTTTGTTAAACTTCATACAGTTGGTGATGACCCAGCCATCTAATTTGTCTTGGAGACTTTCTGGCTAGCCCACAGTTTTTCCTTTCTTCATTTATAGTATAGCTTTCCTAAATTGTTCCCCCTCTAGAGGATTTGTCTTCCAAACCACTCTGCCATACTGCCAGGTCTCAGCATAATTTTCCTTCCTCTTGCCTCACCTGCACACTTGCATCAGGTACTGGACACTTTTATCATAAACTAAAAAATCATATTTAGTAAACTTTCAATAACAAGCAGCATGATGTCAAGGCAGCTCTACTGCTGTAGCTGCACCTGTGTTGGGTAGCTGTACTCTTTCTGTTCTCTGGGTTGAAATCAGTACGCTGGTTTTCAAACAGCGTTCGGTCAAAAATCGTCGCATGTTGTCCACAGAAGGGGTGGGGAGTAATTTGAGGTGATAGCTTCTTTTCGTCCTCAGCATGGCCCTTGGCTAATCATTAATTCATGTCTGCAGGCTCTGCAGAAGCGAGTCCATTTTGAAGGGGACCAGCTTGGTGAACACTGCAGGATGGGAACAGGAGCTGTGCTTAAATTTATGTTTGGCAGTGACAATCAGAATTATCAAGTGATGCTTCATTAGTCATGCGAAGAACTGAACAATGCTGTTGCTTTATTTGCAGCCTTCTGCCTCAGTTATGTGCTGACCTTGGTCCATGTAACTCCAGTCATAACATTGTCCTTCCATGGCATATCTTAACAAAAGCCATCAAGGCCTTTGACTACTCATGGCATGCTTCACAGCTCTGCCTACATACCTGTGTCTGCATGCATACATAGCTGTGTCCCACACCTGCCCGGGACCTCACCACCCTTGTTCAAAGGCAGCAACTCAGCCAAGGTAGCTTAAAAAAGAAACGTTCAACTTGTTCTACTCCTTAGTTCTGTTTATCCTTGTAGAAAGTCACTGCCTGTGTACTTTGTGCCAATCACATGTTCAAAAACTACATTTGGTTCACATCAAGAGGAATTTTCTTCTCAACACTGCTCCAGCAGAAAGCATAAGCTTCACTTGCTGTGGAACACATGACATCACTCTGAAAATAGTCCGCTACTTCTTCAGCTAGTTTAAGAGTAACAGAGCTACCTGTTGGAGAGAAAATCTACAGCTACAGGCAGGAAGCAGGCTGGAGCAAGGCAGAGGACAAACTGGATCCTGAGAAGCAACATGGTGCAAAGCAGCAGCAAAAGGAGGCAAGGGAAGTAAATTTGAATGGGAAGCCTTAGGAATGCCAGGAAACGGATGCAGTGACAGACCATCAAGAAGCATGGACAGCCCTTGTGTAGGCTCTCAAACCCATATGGATCAGATACATGTGGAGGTGAACTTGACCTGGGCAGGTCAAATGCAAATAAGCCCTCAGGTGCGAGTGATGAGGTAAATCTCACCTGGCAATGGCTCCGCAACAAGTGAACAATGACTGCTGCAGACCTGCAGCTCTTCATGTTGCACACCGTGGTTCACCTGCAGCCTGCTTGTGGTGGCAGGAAGGCTCCTCAGTGCTCTCACCATCTTCCCCCAACTCAGCTTCCCTAGACTTTTTCCCTGGGGGTGCCCATGCCACGTCCTGCCCCTTTAGGCTGCAGCTTCTCCACTTAGCTGGCACCTAGAGAAGGGAAGCATGAGGCAAAGGCACATCACAGCTGGCTGGAGCAGGGGCTGCCCCATGGGACCAGCCTGGACATGCCACTGCCCAGCAGCCCTGGCAGCCTCTTCCCTCCCACTGAATAAAGAAGACATGAATGCATCAGTCTTCACAGGATAACCATTACCCAGGTAGAAAAACAGGTAATTCCCATTACCCTTGGGACTTCTGCTTGCTGGTCATCTCTCTCCCCCTTTGCTTGACCAGATGCTGTTCTCTGCCAGCATCACTTCTGGAAAGAGTCCATGATAGAACACCCCTGAGTGCTGCTGGAAGCAGTTGGGAAGTGGAAGGACTGTACCTACTCACAGAGATCTGTGCCCCTCTTCAGGAGTGGCTTGTGGGGATCATATTCCAACTCTGCAGCTCTTGCAATTTCTCTGGGATCCCCTGCATATTCTCCTGTGGCTGGATGTGCTGCGTGGAAGAAATTCCCCACCCCACCCCACTGGCTGTACCTGTTCCAAGGAATGGCTGCCCCAGCTCGGATGGTTGTGCTGTCCTTTTCAGTGACCTGCATTCACAGTGATTTGTGTCTGCCTATAAATCTGCCACCTGTGCCTGGTGCCATCAGAGCTCTTCCAGGAAAGCCCCGTGCCACGGCCTCTCTGCCTGACATTGACCCTGTAAAGAGAGGCTGGGACAAAACCAAACTGTGTCGTGCGCTCTGCTGCAGGCAGGGCATCCCAGGGCTCTGAGTGCAGCCATCCCTGTGGATCAGCAAGGCTGGCCACTGTGGATCAGTGGGGGTGGCCACTGGCCATGCAGGAGAGTCCTGTAAGGTGTTTTGTTCTGGTGTCATCCAACAAAGCAGAGTAAGGGCACAGCCACAACCACCCAGACAAATGCAAATCGACTGCATCAGCTGGGGGAAGACAAACATAAGGAAGAGGAATGGGGTGTGCAGCAGCTCCTGGCAGGATCAGAAGCAGCGCTGCTTTCACACACGTTTTGCTTAGCATAAAGGCTCCTCTGATGTTTCATGACTATCAAAGGCTTCGAAATTCACAGGAACTTCAAGGAAGGCAGAAGTTCATCTGAAATGAGAGAAAGATTCTGTTTTCCCTCCCACCGTATTTCCAGCTTCCCAAGAATTTTCCTTTGAAGACTCCACTGCTCCCAGAAATGTCTTTATGATGTTTTTTTAAGTCATTTCCCATACAGGATCATCACTGCACAGCGCGAGCAAATGGTGGAGGCTCAGAAAGCAATGCATGGCGGTGAGAACTGAGGACGTGAGTGAGCTTCAGCTTCTCAACAAAACCAAATCATCCCACCACAATGTAGTAGCACTGCTGAGAGGCAAGTGTGCCAGATGTCCCTTAGTGGAGGGAGAGCAAGGTCTTTATGAGTGGCTGCTTGACTGAGCAGTGCCCTACTGCTTCCATGCTGGCTAAATCAAGAATACAGATTTGAGCTATGGGAGAAATTGCGCTTTTTCAAACTTTTTTTCTCAAGTACGAGCCACTCCCATCTAGAAGAGAAACCACCTGCTAACTGCCTGCAACAAGGGACAAGGGTCTCACAGCAAGACATTTTCCAGCTCCTGGAAGGGAACTCTTCTCACTGGTCCGCTCCGATATCTGGCCACCAGGGAATAGATAAGCATAGGGCGGACTGCAGAAACTGAGATGAAACTGCTCCTTTCCCTCTGATAAGAGGGAGCTGATATTGAACCTATTAGTCAGATTATGGTGGATCTGAATTTGTTTCCCCTTGAGCAGCAGCTACAGAGACAGAGCAGCTGGATTAAGTTTCACTTTCCTATGTAAAATGACTTAACAGAGTAGATAAAACTTAATATTTGTGAAGGCTCATGTGTTTCCCTGAGACCTGATCTCAATAATGTCTTATGAATGCCATGCTGATTGTTTAATGAATTATTTTTCTTCCTCTCAGACTGTTAATAATAAATTATAAGTAGAAGGAATGTACACACTGCTTGAAATAATTCCTTGAATATGAGTTCAGCTGCAGAACTCACTCTGTTTTGCCTTCTGCTACCTCTGAGCAAGCGTTTTTTGATGAGGATTTTGGGGCAGAGGAATTCCCCCTGTTCTTGTGAGATAGGAAAGCCCTAGGAGTCTGGAGGGCAATGAGTGAGCTGCACCAGGGAAGGTCAGGCTATCTGTGAAACACATGAGGTTTCAGTGTAAGCCAGCTGGCCGTGAGTGTACACTGTTGTACACCTCCCAGATGGACTTTTGCTTGGCAAAGCAGAGGCAGGAGGGACAGAGAAGCTTCAGAGACAGAAGAGGAGGGGTGATCCCATTTCAAGGCTGTGGAATAGGACTCAGGATGTCACCATCTACCTCAGCTACCATGGGCTTTGAGGGACATTCAGCATGAGTCACATTCACCTCACACTGGTTTTGCTGTCTGAAGGGCTCACATCCAGCCAAGCCATGGAGAGCCTAGGCAGAGAGCAGAGAATAGTTCTTGTTAGTATCAGACTTTTCTCATAATCTCATAAGGCTGAACTGCCCTTATTGCTGCCCACGTCCTGCAGCTGACGAGGAGCAGGAGCCTAGCTGAGAAGCCCAGATCAGGACTAGAGTCGGGCATCCCACTGCTGGTGCCAGTACCACCCACCCACATAGGAATGTTATGTGGATGGGCCTCTACTGGGAGTTTTACAAGGAGGACAGCAAGGGGTTTCCTTATTACTCATGAGCTATATATATACTCTATAATACATATATATATTATAGAGTGTAATCCAGAGATTATGAAAGTCTGACCCTTATCATAGTTCACCCTGGAGGTTCCATAGATCATTTCACACATTTCGGTGTTAAATTACAGCCCACACTATACCCATTGGCACGTAAATGGATCAAACTCAGCTACCCCAGTTACTCTCAGCAACACTTTGCTCACAGGGGGAAAAACAACAGAGCATTAGAAGAGGAGAGAGCACCAGGAGAGTAAATGAAGGACAACATGAAAGACACAGGGTGCTAGGATGTCAGCTGCATTCATAAACTTCCATTATTAGCTTTCGCCTTCATCCTTGCCTCTTCCAAATCAAAGTGCTCTCAGTTTAAATAGTGCCATGCACCCAGGGAAAGCTGCTGAAAACATCCAGTTGTGCTGTTTTCTGCATGCAGCCAAGCCAGCCCATGCCCTGCATTCAAACCAGAGGCAAACAGCTTTCACCATCCCCAACATGCTGGTACCACATGTGGAGCTTAAAGCCAAGCGAGGACATTGGGGACCTTGCACTCAAAGGAGCAGTTTTTTGAAGTGGTAGGACAGGCAACTGCAGTGTGGGCACAGTGTAGAGCAGGGAGGACAGGAGAGGCAGGCATACTTTGTGCTGTCCCCAGGAACACAGAGACATGGGATAAGCCAGCAATAATCCCAGGCACTCCTCTGCCCAGTTGCTGCACACTGGTCCAGCCCAGCTACAGCTGGCCAGGTTGGTGTGCACAAGAGAGAGTGATAAGCAACTGAAATCTTGATGGTGAGGGGTGGGAAAAGGTTCTTTAAATCAAAAACAATTCTGCAGTTTTAGCAAGGAATGCCAAATACAGAAAACCCACTGAAAGCTTCCTAATTACCTACACCAAGTGTTCAGGCACACATATATCCTACAACAGCATTTATTCCACCGGTAAGGTTTGCAGTAAAACCGGTGTCCCAGGTTCCCCTTTGCCCAAAAGGCAGCCCCGAGGCACACCGAGGCTGCCTGTTAGCTTGGAGTCTCAAGTGAGGAAGCATGAGATGGGCAGGTCAGCACTTTTGGTATTGCTCATTAGAATGACTCACAGCTTGGATACAAAGCCAGGTAGATGAGGATTACTCACTGCTCCGTTCAGCTGATCAGAGCTCACCTCCTTCCAAAACCTGAGTTAGCAGTTGTCACCTTTGCAGACTACAGGGTAGCCAGACCTGCAGCAGGGCTCATTACCATCATTTAGGCACATATAATTCATCCTGTGGTGGGACACCACGGTGCTGCAGGTGGGCCAGGAGGGATGCTCTGGCTTCTCTGCTCCATCTGCTCTCTCTATGACTCCCACGGCACCCACCAGCCAGTGGCACATCAGCTTTCCACCACCCTGTGCGGGGCCTGCTGCTCCCTGCACAGGGAACAGTCACTGTGTGGGTGGTCCCCAGGCTGGAGGCTGCCAGGCTTTAAGCCAGCAAATAACTTTGCTTCACCACTGCCGTTTGTGTGAGCCAAGCTGTGGGTCTGCCCTTCTCACAGGGCCCAGAAGCCACCGAGGCCATTTCAGGGGAAAGAAAACTCTAAGAAAAGTGTGAAAGAAAGACACCTATGTCCTCAGACACATAGGCACCTGCTGCTGAAGGAAATCAAGGGTGAGGTGGGTTTTCTTCACACCTTTAAAATCCAGGGCATGGATTCCTCCCACCCTGGCACCTGGTCCTCAGAAATAGCACACACTGAGGTCTGAACAGCAGAGTCCCAGAAAAGTTCCTATGTGTCATCACAGGTTTTGCACAGTGGCACGTTACAAACACCTGAGGTATCTCAGCTCCTTTTTCTCTGCCCTGATAATGAATGTTTTGACCTTAGCTAGTCTTCCCCACCTCCTAATCTGTATAAACCCACCATTTCAGAAGCAGTGTTTTCGGTGCTGCATTGCTGTCTCCTGCAACTTGGGCAAAATTGCTCCAGAAATCAGAAACTTGTAGGTCAACATTTATTAATCTTGTATTAAACTGTGTGGTCGTTACTGCCCTTGTGTTACACCATGCTCCTGGCAGTCACTACGAGCTCACTTGTACGAATACCTGCTCATGTCTGTATTTCCATCACGCTGGTTTGCTGAAATAGCTCCCATATGGGAAATACAGTTTCATGGTTAGTCTTCTCTTTCCCCAGACACATTGTTTGTACATCTCCTTCTCTGTTGGTTGTCAGACCTGCATGGCACCAAACCACTGACCTCTCCTATGTCTGGCAGGGAGCAAAGAAGCATTTCCGTATTTCCCCACGTTGGTAACATCCTTATTCTTAGTGTTAGAATGTTAGATGTTAGAAAACAGGTGGAGAAAGAAAAGGAGATTTCTGCCAAAAAATATATGCCCTGGTTCTTTAAAAAAAAAAAAAAAAAAAAAGAAAGTTTCAGTCATTAATTCAGCTTCTGATTATTAAGGAGGTGGCTAAGATAACCCTGTAACTAACAGGCACTACAGCTGCTCATTGAAAGATCATTGGGCCTTCCAAGTCGTAATAAAACAGCATCTTTATAAGGATGCCTTCAGAAAAGATCAGTAGGGGGGTGAGAGAGAGAAGGGGAGAAAGCATCTGACCAAAAATTGTAGTTAATCTGTGGAGAAGCAGGTGACAACTTAGGAAATCCAAGAATGCTGTTTTTACAGTCATGAAAATAGCACTGAACACTGCAGGTCTGCATTCAGGCCACCAAAAGAGAAATCTTGTGAAGCAAGCAGGTAGGGCTGATTTTAATGCAAGGAGGAAGCATCTCTGAAGTTATCCATTTTCTTTTCAAAAAGATTCTAGCAGCAGGCAGGGATCAAGTAATTACTTTGCCCCTGTTCACAAGATATCTCAGAATAGTAACAGACCACACACCCAGGAGATGATTAAAGGAAGTCAGGGGTCAGGAACACAGAAAAGCTTGTGATACAGAAGAGAAGATTTGCATGGCCATTAATATTTCATGACTTACAAGCCATGTGGTTCAGAACAAATATCTGCACAATAAAGTAGAACTGTCTGCCATCAGGTTGCATATTTCAAGACATACCTGAGTCATAAAGGTATTATTTACATGCCTTTACCCACGAACAGAATGCAAAACTGTCTGAATCCTTGTACCTACTGTAGGGGAACATGGAAAGCCTGTCTAAAGGCTCAGCAGGATTTAAGTGGGGCCTCTGCCCTTCACTAGACCTCTGCACAGAGTGAGTTTCACTAAAAGCAAAGCATAAGCAGCATTTTTCATACTGCAGGCCTGTTAGATCCACTACAAAGGAAAAGAGCTGCTGCACTGTCAGTATGTCTCTTCAGCCTCTACTGCAACCCATGAAACAAAAGTGCTATTTATATGCAAGTGTATAGATAGCAGTGCAGACAGCAGATATTGTATCTTCTGCCATTATTCCCATTTTGGACACATCAAAGCTGGTAATTGAATTTTAAAAAAAAAGCCAAAAAAACAAAACACCAAACCATAAATGACTACTTTTTTCCTAATGAAAAGAACAAGATGTGTCAGGGGTTAAGCATAAGTATTTCGTCCCAGGATTTTGGCAATTACGCCTGGTGAGATTTCATTCTGGGAAAACAGAGTTTATTGTGGTGGCATAAGCAGGCCCTTTCCTCACAACCAAAGCTAGGAATTTTCCCTGCCTGCACTTGCCTGTAATGTGGCTGGAATAAACAAGTGGAGCGAGTGGTTCGGCTGACTCACCAGCACAACCAGACTCTCCTGTTGCTGCCAGCCACTGATGGAACTTTCTTCCTGCCTTTGCACCTGGGCTCTCCCTTTCCCAAGCTGCTATAAGCGGTGAGGCTCCTGACTTGAAAGAAATGCTGAGAGCCAGAGTGACATTGCTAAATCGCCCAAAGGAATTGCTCAGAGCAGGCAGGCATGTTAGCATTGCTTGTCAAAGCTGCTGCTTCTCTGGGTCTCTTAGTGCTCTGTGTGTGTGTGTGAAGAAAAGGGTGAGAAGAAATGAGAAGCTGTGGGGAGGAAAAAAAAAATAAAAAAAGCACTGCACCAGGATTTCATCCAGTGTTTTACTGACAAAAATGTAAGTCCTTGCCCAGGGAATTTATAGCCAAAATGAGTCTAATTCCACAGGGCTTGATTGCCCTGATTGTGTGCTTTGCAAGTTACTCACATGAGCAGCCCCACTGACTCTGTCGGAAGGATTCTTCCACGTGCACAGTCTGGCTCACAGTGATTAGTGACAGCAAACTGCAAGGGGAAAGGCATGACAAGGGAGAAATTGCTCTAAGGCAACATTATTTACTGCTTCTCTCTCTCTCCTATAAAGAATCAGGTGTTTGACTATTTCATTCATTGGCTGCAGCTTTGTTTTAAACCAGGTGCTTGCCAGAGTGGAAATAATTTATTTCAAGGTTCCTTCACACAGGGAAGTCTGAAGACAAATCCAGAGCAGGTGAAAGTCCTACTTCATCAATATAATTTATTATTATCATTGTGAGGTACATGACAACTAATAAAATGCAGTTGTTTACTTCACCAAGATAAAATTTTGGAAGAGTCTTGACTGAGGAGGTAAATCCCCACTTCTCCACCTTCCACTATACTGATGTTGGCCAAAAGCGTTTGGTTGCCAGCTGTCTTGTGGTTGAGTGTGGCCAGGGATAAACTAGTTAATGTTGGATTTTGCTGAGATTAGTGATATGGTTGATGAGGTGATTTTTTTTTTATATCTACCTGCTAACCCTGGTTCTTGCTTGAGAAACCCAAAGTTGTTTCTCACAAATGGCATTTATCTCTCTCCTTCCAAAGCAAATTGAAAGCTCACTGAAAAATTGGCATCCCAAATGTAACCATTCACAACTACAGGCCTGAAGCTGCAAAAACTGTTGTTCTTGCTTCAAAGTTAATTATTTTAAGGTATTTTTGTTTTTAAAATTGTATGTTATGCTGAGAGTTGAACAATGTGAACTTCACAGGATTGCAGAGGAGATCTTATTCCTGCCAACCAGGTTTTCAATATAATCCCATTTTTTTCTTGGTGCTCCCCACATCTACATTTCACTGGTGAAGAGACAAAGCAGCGCTCTTTCCCACTACTGCGTCTCTGTCCCTTTGCCTCTCCTTGGACTTGCCAACTGTGAAAAACTGGAATGCAGCACAGTCCGTCCCCAGTGACCCTGCGGGATTCAGATTGTTATGAACACAGTCATAGAATACCAGGTTGAAAAGGATTGCAAGGACCATCTAATCCAACCTTTTTTGGTAAAAGCAATGTCTAGACATGGGCTAGTATGATGTCCAGCTGAACCTTAAAGGTGTCCAAAATTGGAGAATCCACCATTTCTCTGGGGAGATTATTCCAATGGCTGCTGTCCTCCTTGTAAAAAAATTTCCTCTTGCTTCCAACCAGAATCTTCTCAGAAGTAACTTGTGCCCATCATTTCTGGAGATGGCCATCCCTTGAGACAGCACTACTGGTAGGTACCCACTGAGGTGATCTGGTTTGATACAAGGACTCAGCTGGCCTACGAGATTCTGCAAACTCTTTATATCATGGATTTGACTAAGTAAGAAGTCAAAGGTATTTTGTGTTGCTTTCATGCTTTATTCTTAAGTACATCCATGATTGTGAGACACTTGGACATTGTGATGATACTGGAGTGCACTCAGCATTGTACTGCTTGAGCACTCTACAATGCAGCCATCAGCTTGCACTTTACTGGGGTTCTCCTGTTAGCCTCATTTCACTGACAGCAAACTGAGGGACAAAGAGGCAGAACAAGAGCACCAAAGGTACTTGAGTAAAAGAGTAGCTCTCGTTATGGGTACCTGGGGAATGCAAAGGCAAAGTTACAGCCATAAATGCTATATGCATGTGGAAACAGGGAGAAACATGCCCGAGAGATGGACCCAAGCAGCCAAGCTGCCCAGCTGGTTACTGTGGGTGTGGTGGAAAGATGGGGGGATTTATCAATCAGTGCTTTCCCTTCTGCACTCAGGTAGGTGTATTGTCTCTGGGTACCAGGGGTTTTCTTTTTTGCTGACTTTGTTGCTTGAAACCAACAAAAGATGGTAAGGCAATGGTGTTTTCTTTTCTGGAAGACCATAAAAAAGATTCTTTTGATGAAAACCTAGGTGACCACACTCCATCACTTCAGGTGATGGTGGTACTTTGTGGATTTGGCTGCAGGGGTCTTGCCCAAAACTGCACAAATCATCAGCAATGAAAGAAGCATCTCAAAACCACATGTTTCAAATGTTAGATTTATGCCCCCACTATCAAAATATTTCTCTTCCATCTGCTTGGATGGAGTCACGAGTATGTAAAACAGGCTTTCTAAATAATGTCACACTTTAACATCCTGATCTAGACCCGAAGTCTTGCTTGTTGTCTTTCTGTACCAAGAACGACCTGTGCCACCTCGCCATCCTAATGAAGGGAGAATTTGTCTATGAGATGCAAGACAGCATGGAAGGGGGCAGGGCAGAACCTTAGAATAAAAGAACAAGAAATTCAAATTAGGCTGAAGAAGAGAAAAATTTCCAACAGAGAAATTAACAAGCTTGCTTAAGATAACAGGGAGATATGGTAAACCAGTTCTTCAAGGACCGAGATAATTTTAATTTTCTTCACTTAAAATTCCAGCCTACAGTCTCTGATGAACTTCTTGTCATCACAACATGGACTTGACAGTGCTGCTCTTGTTTAGGGTTGTCTCCTCTTCTTGGCTCATACAAAGTCCAAAGTAATTTTTAGTCATCTCAGGTGCTAGTTCAGGACAGGGTTCAAAGCTCTGACATTATTGATACTATTTATCTTCTTTCAGTCCACATTGGAATACATTTCCTGTTTTCTCTCAGAAACAAAGCTGAAGATCTGCTTCATTTGTTGCCTTTCAGGGAAAGAATCAAAATTGTCTCATCACTAAGGTTATATGGGAAAAGTCACGCAAGGGCATGCAATAATGGCCTTGTGGCCCCCTCAGCAGTACTGGATCCACTCTTTATGAAAGATCATGAAAATGATTCAGACATTTACTAGAGTAGTATGCATGTGAAGGTCTCCAGATTGCACCCAAGTTAAAAACAAGACATGGAATTTGCCACAGCAATTAACATGCAGTAACATCTCCGAACTGGTAACAATGTTTGAACTTTTGATGATTATCAGATAGGCTAACAAATAAGCCGTGTTCCCTGCATCACAAATTCACAATGTTTTACCCAGTATCTGAGGTCAAGATCTTAAAAAGGCTTTGCTCTATGAAAAGGCACAAACATAGGAGTGATCTGCAGTATTCTTGTCATTTCACTACCTCTGAATTGCACAAGGTACAGTCTTACTCTCATGAAAACCACCTTGTCTGGAAATCATAGTTGGAAAGGTGTAGAAACTAACAAGATAAATATTACACGAACATTTCATTGTGGGTTTATAATGCACATAACACAGTGAGACTCTAAAACAGTGATCCCCGTATCTTTATCATGTATTAACACATTTCCTGTAACACTCTTGCCCACTCAATCTCCCATTTTACTGAAATAACTTCAATTAAAAAAAATCCCTTAAAACACTGCTCTAGGAGGTACAGACTGATACATCTGTCATGATATTAAAAAGGCCTGGATACAAAAGATGTGGCTTCATTTTCATATGAGTATGAAAGCAAACTAGAATCAAGGCTGAACACTTGTTTGCTCAATGACTGACCTATGGCAAGAGGGCCTGAGAACCTTCTTCCTTCAGGCAGTGGAAGTATCACCTGCTTAATAAAGGCCACCCTCAGTGAACTGAAAATCTACAGAATTCATTCTGAAAAGGGTCCACAAACAAAAATAATTTCTCTGCTTAGCCTCTTGTCCTTGTAAGTGGCTTACAAACACATGAACTTTAGAGAAAACACCTTCATTTACTGATAAGCTGCTGAAATGATGCAGTCTTGAGGTGTGCCATTATTTGATGTTTTCTTTTTCCTGGAACCTCACCTCTGAGTTCATTCAGCTTACTCTTCAAAGTAGTAACCTTATTTATTGCTGAAGATTAAAACACTTTGAAAATGCTGTAGCAGAAATGAAAAAGGAAAAATATATGCTACACTACTTTGTGAAAAAAAACCCCACCCCTTTTTTGGGAGTTACTGATTATTTGTGATAGTTAATTTTTATCAAGTTCGACTCAACAGGAATTGGCTATCTGTTGTCTACTTTTAACTGTTTGAGAACTTCAGAGGGGCACCAAGAAAACAGCTGGATAAAGTCCCTATACTTCTGCTGGTAGACCTGAATGCCAACATGAAAGACAGTAATTTCTGACCCTGCACTTTGTACTCTTTGCTATGAATGTCTCTCAATATTTTGACACTGATAATGGTTAAGTTTGTATTGCCTCAAGGGAACTACAGCAACTGTAGTAAAACAACGAGGAGCCATCTAGTAAGGTCAGACCATCCCCCATAAACATTCCAAACCACACAGACAGTGCTGGTAGAATGGTGATAAAGTCTGTTGATAAAAAACTTCCAGTCTTTAAACTCCACATCTAACTTTAACTTGTAGACCTATAAATGCAATTCCTAACATGAACGTGACCATAAACAGGTATTACTGACTTGGTGCAAGAGGTAAGGAAGGTCAGCACAATTCTGGTTGCTAGGGATCCAGATGGATGAAGGAGGGGGTTTACACAGTGCAGCCAGAGACAGCGCAGCAGGTGAGGCTGTGCCCACACTCCAGGCCAGGACTGCAGGGCACAGGCAGCTGGCACTCAGTTACAGCAAAGATGACAGGGGCTGCTTTACCTGCTCGAGTGGCACATGCCAAATATCATCCCTGCATTCTGTGAACTTCTGAGACTACAGCTAGCTCAGACAGAACTGTATGCCACTACTTTGGTGAGACTCATCATGGAAGCTGTCTTTGAAGACTAATTATGCCAAATTTTTCATTCTTGCTGGGAATGCAGAAGTGTCCCTTAGCACTGGCATTTAGCCTCCTCTCCCCTACTCTACCAGACTTCCAAAGATGCCACTCTTAACCTTATCTACTTCACTTACTTCTGAAGCAAACATTTTTTTTTTAATTTAAGCAGTATGAAGTAGAAGGAATTTTTAGCAAAGAATACCTTGGTAAAGAAATTGTCCTTAACTAACTAAAACCAAGCATAATCACATAAATATTAATGAAAATGTAGAACACCATAATCTAGTTCTTCTCCAGAGTGTGTTTCTCGCTAGGTTCACACTAGGTGGGGTGGAAGACCTCTTCCTTTTTTACAGTAATCAGAAACCATGCCCCAAACCAGTATGTTAACATTTTAGTAAAGTAATTCTCCTCTTTCTTATTTGCTCTGAACAACTGTAACAGGCCTACAAAAGTACAGTAACATCAAAATCACTTGGTCATCTTGGAGAAATTTATAAAATTGGTGCATCCACAAATCCATATGCAAGAAGTGTATTGCATGTTTATGGCATATAATGCATACTTCCTTCATTTACAGTTACAAACAACAGCATACGCAAAAAGAAACTTAAGCAAAATATACCCTGATAATCTCACAACCATGAAAGTTTAAGCTTCTTCAACAAATAACATCTTTCATAACACTGCTAGAAGCATTAATGAAAATTTAGGTGTGAAAAATGTACATTCTTTATTCTGCTGTTTAGATACAGAATAATATTTAACTTTTCAGAAAATAAAACTATAGCTACAGCTTTGAGAGCTGTCAGTTTTCTTTTGAGGATAAAGTACATGCACCTTTTTCCAGTTACTTTATTGCACATAAATGTACAGTCATAAATGGTGTTTATTTACATGTGTTTTGGCAATGTCCATGTTTGCTTTTCCCCTCAGAATACATTATTTTCCACAAACAAAACCTTAAATGTTTCACACACACTGCCATAATACAAGTCAAAGCATATATGTATATATGTTGCTTTATTGCTGCTGTATTTTCAATTAATTCTACTAAGAGTTTCAGATCTCAGTTAATCTTTGCCTTGGGAGGCAGATTCCTCCCAGTTAGTCTGTTGTCAAAGACGGACACCCGAACTGCAGGCACCAAGAAATTAGGACTGCAACCTGCTGTGCCTAAGCCCCAGCCCCTATGCACCACCTGCAATTAGTGCGCAGGCACAGAGAAGGAAGAGCACTGTACTTTCGTCAACCAGTTTGATTCAACATTGATTACCACGTGCTAATGTTATGGGTCATGTGTTACTCGGACAGTATTCCATTAACAGTGTTTTAGAAAAATATATCAAGCATATTAAAATGAAATAGGAACTCCAAGAACAATTACATACTTCCAGCCCTAGGAATGTGTTTCTCAGATTCCATTCTGTACAACGTGCTGTTTCTGATAACTGGTAGTTGTATCCAGACACAAAGAACTCAGTTTCATATACTCCTAAGTATGCTTCCCCCAAGTTAAAGTAATTTCTTAGTGGATGGTAACACGCTTCAATGTTTCCCTGCATTTTCAGGGCAGAAAACCTTTTAGTGGTCCCCCTCATGAAGTACAATCTGGCAATAAACCTTTTGCTACATGTAGATTTTTGACACACTTTTAAACGGTATGTTCAAATGAAAGATCAGTATTGTCAGTACACTGAACATATGCTCATTAAAAATATCTGAAGGATGTTCTTGAAGGCACTTCAAAATATGCACAAAAATACTCTCAGAGAAACCAAATTTGTTGTACTCCAGTACAACAGTTCACTTTGAGATGTGAACAGCATTGCTCAGATTTTACTTTGAAAGGCTTGATGATTTTTTTTTAAATATTCTGACCTATCAGAAAAGAAAAAAAAAATACCCTAAGATGAATCCCACTTCATTGGATCAAAGAGCAATTATCTAATTGTCTTGAATGTATGATCTTTTAAATCTTAAGACAATTTAACCTCAGAATAGTAAGAAAGAAAAAGAAGCTAACTTCAGTGATTTAGCAATATTGAAGTCATCCTCAAATTCAGTTCTAAAAACCAGTTCATATATTTCCTGTAAGCTGGCAAAGTATAAAAGAGTTATATTTTCAGACAGGCATTCAGGTAAATTGAGAAATGCCTTTGGTGGACAACAATACTGAGTATATTATTTTGATTTTAGAGTTTTCCTATTTTTTTCTGTCCTTCAGATTTAAAGTACTACAAAATTTACAGCAACTTTCACTACTGCATATACTGAAGAATGAGATGAAAATGCACTGTGGAAAAAGTGTAACAGTAGTTAATATCTATTGATAAAAATATAAAATAATAAAAATATTACAGAAAAGCAGTAGTTCTGAGAATAGAAGTATTCTTCAACATAAAACATTGAAGTTTTGTTTCATCTGAATAGTTTCACCTATACTGGACAGAGTACTTCACCAAATTAAATGTGTGCCTCTGATAAAATTCTTAAAGAATATAAATGATTTGCTCTGTAATGACACTTGTTCCATTATCCAGTCAAAAGGTCCTCGTATTGCCTGTTGTAAAATATCTAATATTCTTATCATCTGCCTGTGGCTGAATTTCAGGGCAGCAACATGATCTGTTAAATTAAAAAAAAAAAAAACAATCTGCACAAGTGAAACTATTCAAAATGTATTGGTATTTCAGCTCTACCTAAAATTTTTGTAAAACAAAGAACTATCTGCCATTAGAAAACTAACAAACATCGTCAAAGCTAGACTATTTTTCTCCATAAAATAAAGATGCATAAAATTTTAATTACTAGCAATACTGTGAGAACTCTATAAAGTTTTATATGCATGTATTTCAAGATAAATAGTTTGAAACAAATGTCATAAATTAAAGGAAGAATTTGAACAGATTCAGACTCCTCATCTGCAATTTTACTATCTACAGGAAAAAAATGGAGTTTCAGGAAGAAAACTGTTGACATCTGAAAAGTTATGTACATCGAGGATCTTCCTTGAAGTGAGTGGTAATTACTGCCCACTTAAGGCTACAAACCCAGGAAAACTACCTGGGAAATGTAAAGGAGCCTCAGACAGCGTAGCTGTAAGAAAGGGGAAGCGTTTCTGTAAAAATATTTGCATAGATGTACATTCAAAACAGCATTTTCACCATTTCAATTCCCTGCATTCATGTTGCTCCAGTCATCCACAAGGATAAAGATCACATAAAGGAAGCTCTGGAATTTGAAATGGATGTTGCTTGGTAATTTAGTGAAAGGTGTATTTTTGTACTTTCTGCAGTCATCAGGAAAAGATCCAGTTTGACCTTTGGCTTACAGATGTTGTACTCCCCTGAGCTAGGCAATACTGATAGACTACAGCAGAAGTACCAAAAAAAATTACATGAAATAGCGTGGCATAAATAAGGCACTTACGCCAAAGGAAACCCCCAGGTTTTGCATTTCAATGTACAGCAGTTCTATCCAGAAATACTTTGTGCTTAGAAACGTCACACGATGCAACAGTGAATCAGGTGCCAAAACCAACAAATCACAAATTACTGTGAGATTAACTGCAACCTCTGAATGGTTCAACAAAGAATCAAACTGGTTTCTGTACACCGTCACGATTTACCAATACACTGGCATCTTTTGCTCTTTTGCTGTGAGCCAACAGTAATTATTTTAGAGAAAGAAAAAGAAAGTGTGGAATTAGTAATGCAGATGCTGAAAGGCAAGTGGCGAGACTCTACAAGAAGAATGCCTCAAAAAATGCTACTTTGTTCCCATTTCTACTGGCACCTATTCCCCAAGGTAAAAGGCCAGAATGACCAAAGCCAACTTAATAGTAGTGTGCAGAATGTCAGCTGACAAACAACATAAAAACAAGTCACGTTGTGTTATCTGTGGTCACGTTCTTCAGGGTTAGTCCAGTAACTCAAGACTTTACATTCTTCCGTCTTTATTTGTTTATTTTAATTAAACATGTAATGGTTAATAAACAGACATAGTCCAGAGTTAGTAGGTTGGTATTATAACATTTATTAAAATAATGCTATGGGTTAATAGAAACAGCAAAGAACCAAAGAATTAAAATGCAAGCTATGTAAAAACCCAACTAAAACCCAAATATGTCTAATGTATTCATCCAGTAGCTAACTAAAAGCCCAAGAAAGACAACACTCCCAATATAATAAAGTACTGCAAAACAATTGGCAATTTTTCAGTTATCAAAATTGTGGGTTTTGCATTTTGTATCCTTTTTTCTCAATCAGGAAAAAAATTCTTTTGAATGTTATATAACATACATATAAAACAAGATAGAAAAATACATTATAAACTTGTAACAATGGCTGTAAATACATTATCTTACATGTTTCTCATAGGCAATAGGTTGGTTATGGTACATACATAGCATGAAACTACTAAGATAATAAAGAATAGACAAATACATGTCATCTGTACGGTTACATACAAGCGACACTCCCATCTACCCACTCTAAAAAAATTACATAATACTGTCAGAAAGAAGTCTTAAAACTACTTATTTTAATAAAGAAAAAGTCATTAAAGAATGATAATACTGAGAACCAAGGCATTCAGAGATTTCAAAAGTCATGCTTTTTTTTAAGCTGATCCAAAATTTTGTCAACTAAGTTTTCAGAAGTTTGTTGAGAGCAAACATTACTTTCACATGTCACACATCTATTCCATACACTTCCCCTCCCCCCCAGTAGAAGACCTATGATAAATGTCTAAATTGTCCAGGTTTTATCACAGTTGAGATGAAACTGGATCAAATACTGGTATTGTTTTAGCAAATCTCTCTTCAAATGTTCGAGTGTCGCAAGTTTATTCAACCAACCAACCAAAATAAAATCAAAATGGCACAGCATATACTGTAAATAAAATCAACACAACTGTATGTGTAACAGGAAGACAAAGCCGGTGGCACAATAAACAAAAATCTAGCTGAATACGAAAGGATGAATGTCTATTGCATAGTAAATAAACTGATAATTATTTCCAGGTGAGACAAGATGTTAGATGAGGTCACCATGCAGGTGCTTAAAAATGTAAGCCCTCTTAGCTTACTATTGACCTTTCATTTGGAAGCTGTGAAGATTTGCAGGAGGAGAATAAGTTGACAAGAGGGGAATAAAATTATCACCTGATATTTGCCAAGTTTAGTACTGAGCCCCACAAAGTAATACTTAATGTTTTCAGAATTAAATACTGTGCGTTCAACAGCTTCAGCTCTTGCAATTGCCCACCTATTCAAACCTCATGTGGAAACAAGGGTTAAAAATAAAGTATAGCTGGACTTCAAATGGCTGAAGTCCCTCTCCTGCTTATCTTTTGAAGAAAAGCCAATGGGCCAGATCTAAAAATAGTCAAAGACGAGCTGAAAACTCATCTTTGGAACTGTAACTTCCGTGCTGTTTGCCACTGCAGGAACTGTCTGTGAAAACTGGGGATGTGCTCAGTAACTGACTGAAAACTCGCTAAGCACTTTCAGTTTCATTATCCGCAGAACATCTGTTTTCTGGATGGTGCTGAAGCCTCCTGTAGTTGATGTATATTCATTTCAACCAAAATCAAGAAAACTCCTCTCCATCCCTGAACAAAAATGACAAAACTTCCAGCTCTACAAACATTTGTCAGCTAATAATCTCCTTTAGCATGAGACAGTCTGTATCACAGAACCCTTTGGTTTACGTTGCACAAGTACGGCATTTGCTATGATTTAAAAAGTAGAATGGTTGAAATAATAATGGGCTGGTTTGATGAAAACTTAGCAAATACTTCACTTAATGAGATTTTGGCAAAGTCACATCACACTAGTATGGCAAAAATCAGGTAATTAATATGGTCAACTCATCATTTGTCTTCCCTCACAGCTTCTTTCACATACTGGGCGACTAAGTGGCATGCAGTAACTTGTCTGAGGGAGAAGCTGATTATACAAGACATTTGACTAAATGACCATGAAGAAAATAAGGCACTTCCTTTTCTTTAGACTTATTCCAATACTTAAAAAATAAAAAAGAAAGACTAAAAGGCTCTTTTGGTCTTTTGTTTCTTGACAACCACCAGAAAAAATCATTTAATGAAATAAAGGGTTTCTTTGTTCTTTTTTTCTTTTTTTATAACACTTGAAAGTATAAAATGCTACATTTCCAAAAATATATTTTTTTTTCTGCACCAGCACCCTTGTATAGTAAAAGTATCTACTTTTTTGTTCATTTTGTTTCAATGCACTACACTTTATCTACAATTTCATTACATGTATACAGCAAATAGGCAAGCATGGCTTTTACATCCTTAATGAATTTTTTTCTATACAGGGAGGTTTAAAAAAAATATTTGAACAGTTTGCCCAGTAATGTGACACATAATGCATGTACCTTGTTCTCATGTAATCTTCCAAGGAGATTAAAATATGGTTAAAACAATTTAAATCCGTATTTCGCCTTAATAGTGTTGCTGTTTTGTTCTCTGCATTAATGTAGTTCTGAAAAGTCATCGTAATCTGCATTTCATGGCACACTTTCCTTTAAAACGTCCAATTTGGCAGGCAATAGAAAAAAGGCTGCAACATCTGCCCTTCGAGGGCACTGGTAGTGACTAAAGAGCGTATCAAATTTTGAATACTTTTTGGAATCCCTTCCCCAATGACATCCCTGACCAAAGGTTCATGCATGATGCATCATCACACAGTACATTCAGAGAGAGCTTTGACTTTTTTTTGTATTTTTTTTTTTTTCTGAGAAGAAAAATATTCCTAGAAGTCTCTCACAGTAACTGCCTCTGTCATCGGGTAGTTAAGGGACATCTGTCTCCATCTCGTGCGAGGCCTCCTTACCGTTCGCTTGGGGCGGGACACTAGAGGATGATCAGTGCGGAGGGATGAGTTGGACCTTATTGCTTTACTACTATTCAGTGCAGGTTCTAGAACCACTTTCACCCAAACAGGAGAACAACAAAAAGCGGAGTTGGAGGACAACAATTTCTTTGTCTGTTTTGTTAGATGGTAAGACGAACGGACAAGTGCCCCAGCTCGCTGCACTGAAGACAGGCAAGCAAAGGCGTTTACCAGTTAACTGATCAGCAGGCAGGCATGGTCAGGTCATCATTGGGTGAAGAGTTCAGAGGTCAGAAGGTCATAGGTTAGTTGCCGGTGGCGGCTGGGTGGTTAGAAACAAAAAAAAAAACAAAACAAAAAAAAGAAAGAAAAGATAGAGAAGAGATTAGTTCCAGCTAGTGACGGCTTAATGACAACATGAAAACTAATCACAACTAATAAAAAAAACAAGCATGTTTAATTCTGACATACTGATCGACACCATCTACAGAATGCAATAAAATCATGACAGCCCTCCATCATGATTTGGACACGTGAAGGAGAAGCCCACTCCCACAAAACCGGTTAACAGGAGAAATAGAGATAAAATATGACTAACGACTAATGGTTAGTAGCAGTCGATGAAGGAAATTGGAAAACAAAAAACGATGAACAGTTTTTGAACTCGGTAGAAGATTTCTGGAACAACAGTCAGTGCACAGCATCAGTATCTGACTGCTATTAAGCATTAGTACCTCCCCAGGTGCAAGCATTAAAGCAACTATTAATGATGGATGTGATTATTAATAACTGGTTGTTAAAAGAATGGAGTCATCTAAGGAATTCTGGACTTAGAGAAACAATTTGGTTCAACAAACTATGGGCCAAACAAAGGGTTTTTGTTCAATAAATTTTTTATTGCCTTTCATTTATTCTATTTACAAACAACATGGAATTTCTTGGCCTCATGATACAAAGCAATACTAAACTGTAGTCTAGCAACGTAGGCATCATCGTGGAAACCAGGAAAACGCTCAGCCTGCTACTATAGCCAGCATTTTCCCGTTCGAAATACTATTTTACACATATAGGACACTTATAAAATGCACTTGCATGTAAACACTGTAAAAGTCCTGCCATTTTAAAGTCTATACTTAAAAAGCTCTAAGTACATGAAAAAATAGAGAAAATATCTAATTGATACTAATAAGGCATTTTAAAACTACAAACAGCTCTCTTTATTCATTTTCAAAGCTAATACTCTGCAAATACAATAAAATCTGACATTTCATATACATTCCTGCTTTATATTTTTATATTTTAAAAGAAGCCACCTGTAAATACTAATTTCTTTTGCAAAAAAAAAAAAAAGGAAAAAAGAAAAACAACAAAACAAAACAAATAAAACCCAAAAACACAAACAAATTACAGTAAAACATAAAAAAGTTCTCAAGTGGAAAGTTATCATTCCCAATGTTCTTGAGCTATTCCTTCTTTAATCATTCTCTCGCATTCTCCTTCACCAAACTTGGTCCACTTAACAGTAGTATGATTTTTTATTTCTTTTTTTTAAGACTCATTCAACAGCTTAATTAGAGCTAATAAATTCTGAGGTTGATAAAAGTTTCTGTACTGTTGCCATTTTTGACTAAGGCAGAGGAGATGAAAGTGAGAAAGGTATTCAGTGCAAAGTCAGATTTGTGCCATTACATAAAATGAAGTCCAGTAGGTGTAATATTCACAGATAGCATCGATTTAACAATCTTTCTTGTGGGTTCATTTACTTTCATATAATAAAAATGGCCTATCATTTAGGATACAGTTCATATCACTACAAAGAATTACTACTGTAACATAAATGAGACCAAACGCTCCCTGAATTTTTTTTTAGAATCATGCTAAGTGGGATTTGTTTAAATTAAAACAGCTGTTTCAAAAAGAAGAAAAAATAAAAATAAATATTTTATGTGGCACAATCTTACCACTTTACAGGTATACTAGAAACAGACTCTTAAAGCATTCTGATACTCATTACAATTCTGATTAAAAGGTATTAAAATTTATATATAAATTATGTGAAAATTTGTTTGGATAAAAAAATTGAGAAAATTCTCAGCATTAATATTTCTTGTGGAGTTTAAAATGAAAGCAAGCTACCTTTAAAAAATACCAGTACACCTGTGATACATCCTCTGCCAAGTCTCTGGCCTTCTACAGTACACACAGGTTTGTCAACTGTGCAACACCATTTACAGTTTATTACAATTAAATCAGTCAGTCTCTCTGTTATATGAATCAAATTCAATTTTGTATTATTTATAAACTGGGGGTTTATTCTGAGTTAAAATGAGCTATATTTTCCAACCCTTCACCAATTCTACATGCTTAGTTGTAAAACATTTACACATTTGGGGATTCTTGTTTTAAATGCAGTGCTTATCTCAGGAAAAAAACCCAAACCCCAACAAAAAACCAAAACTATGCAAAGAATAAAAAACTACTTAAAAAGTGAATGCAGTAGTACTACAAAGTCATCTGAGAGTCAATTTAGAATTAAAAAAAAAAAAAAAAACAAACCAACAACTTTAGACCCGATGAATGCAAAGATAGATTTAGTGACATTTAACTACGTAAAAAAATTTTTCTGCATTGAAAAAAAAAGTATTTCGGTTTGCTGACATTGCTATTCATGGCCATAGCTATAGAAGTATCTTGGTGACAGACCAACCAAATAGATGAATATGGCAAATACTGATGGTATTTTCATTCTAAAATACAATTTTAGTATATTAAAAGAAATTTTTATTGCTGAATAAAGTTGTCTCCAAAACCTTTTATGAAAATTCTAGATCTGTGCAGTGATAACCTAGGATTTAAAATTCAAAATAAAATGAAGTTCAGATGTAAAATTAACTTTGTGTAAGTTTCTTAATACCCACTGGGGTTATTTAGGTAAGACTTTAAAACAATGTCCTCCTGAAACATCAGCGTGGTTTTCCTTACGAGAGAGGTATGCATGAGTTATTCCACAGGAAAAAGACGTGTCTTTATTTATCTATTTAAGACAGTGGGTTTCCAATATTGCTAGAGATGAATGCCGTTCTATCAAAAAATTGCTGCATTTTAAAAGAAGGTGAAACTATACCAATAATTAAATTACTTTTAAGTGACCCAGATGAAACATCTAGGCCCTTCAAAAAAAAAAAAATTAAATCTATGTTGAGCAAATGTTACTATGATAAACTACAAACTACAAATCGGTATTTTCTCCATGAAAACACCCCTATCCCCACTTTATCAGTGTATTTACTAGTTGTCTCAGGTAAATATCGACACAAAAAGGTAGCCACATCTGTCACCTGAAACTACCACTGCAGATCATGAAAGACCATTAGCAAAAAACTGATTTTTGCAACATCACTTTCAAACTTTCAAAGACAACCAAATCCTTACCCCCTATTACTCTTGACTGAGATAGAAAAAAAAAATAGAAAATATTAAAACCTATTTCCTTTTTTACTCTTTCTTTTCTGATAAACATGGGCTATAACTGATTATATCCTGTTGCCCCATTGGAGAGTTCTTAAAAAATGAGAACAAGCCAATGGGCTGCAAATAGTGTGCAGTGATATAAAACAATCTTATAGAAAACTAAAGTTAGTGTCTTGTATCAGCTTCACACTTTCTGTAAAGCCTAAGATCTTATCAAAGATAAAAGTGTTACATAAATATAGAAAATGTCCAGGAGGGCCCTTTTTACTGTATTGACCAGAATCTGTATTCTCTCTTGTAGTTAATTTATGGAAGGTTGTGAGAAGTGAAGTGTAGTCAATGTTAGATGTCAGATCTGTCACTGGAATTTGGCTTTTGAATATTACAGTATCATGGAAACCTGCACAACATTGATTTGGATGAGAGCAGAATAATAATACTTGGCACATTATGCTTTGCATCCTCAAAGGCCTGTACAAAACAAGAACCCCCACAACACCCCTGTGAGGTAGGGAAGTATTATTATCCTTATTTGACAAACGGGAAACCATACACAGAGAGATTAAATGACTTGCTGAAACCCACAGTGAGTCAGCAGCAGGGATGGGTAAGAATTCATCCCCACACTGCTTCCTAGCCAATGTCAATAAACCGAAAATATCAGTTTTCTCAATAAGCTTAAACACTTCATTCAGGGGTCCAAAGGCATGACACTTGAGGAACAGGAGAAAAATGAAGATTTACTTTCCATTCAAAGGTTAAAGAGAGATGCCCAAATATTGGATGTCATCTCACCAACAGGTCTTCAAAAGTTGTTTCTCCTTCAGGTTACACATTTTAGCAGCAAAAGGCAAATACCAAGAAACAGATTTCGGGGAAAAAAACCCCCAAAAACAAAAAACAAACCAACCAAAACACCCTCCCTTCCCCTACCCATACTAATTCAAACTCAAACAACTTTTGAAGTTATCTTCACAGCCCTTACCTTTCTGAATTCAGTTAGGTATCTGAGAACATGCATCCTCCTCATAATATACAGTACAGTGGCTCAAAAGTTTATTGGAAAAAAGGGAATCTAAATCTTCAGATTTCTCCAAACACAGACAGGAGGCATTTATTCCTTTACTTCTTTCTCAATAAGCAACCATCCATTCATTTTATTTTGCAACACCAATCTGATATTTCCACACCACTTAAAAGAACGAATCGGGGGGAGGGAACGGGGGGGAAGTGAGGAACACGACCAAATTAATTATTGCAGCACTGATTTTGTAGCGTTTCCTGATGCAGATAGATGTTTCATTCTTAAAACTAATCAGTTATAGAATTTCTGTTAAATATATCAAAGTATATATATATATTTAATTGAGCTGGGAAACCCAAGTTTAGAAATCTTTTTTTAAAACCGCAAGCATTCCCAAAGCTTTAAAATATTAACTGTTTTCGAGAAAAATCATGAATGGGTCAAGATAGGGAGGATTTGGTTAACCAGCTGTGGTGTTGCAAATCTCATGTACACTCAAAGCACTTCTTACAAACAAGAACTGCAGAACTAAACTAACCTCGGTCTGCGGTCACAATCCTTTGGTAAGGATGGACACGCATATCGTGCCTTCGAACTTTAGTAGCCACCGCACCTAGTTAAATTGCAATTACCAAGACAAAGTTAGAAAACATTCACAGAAAACATTAACAGCAGGTTTATCAAAATGGATTTAAATGATCATTAACTACAAAAGTTCATTTTAAGAAAAGCAACAAGTTAAGGCACAGTAGTTTCAAATCTTAATCTTAAAAAGAAGTTTATCTGTGCAGATTAATATTGCATTTATTTTAAACATCCTGGCCTTAACCTGTTTAATCCATTCATTTACAATCCCAAAATTACAGTATTTCATGAAATCTATTAGACCCAAGCACATTTAAGCTTTACTAGTCACATATTCACTGAAGTGCCTTTCTTGCAGCAGGACTATTTTAAATAATGCCAACTTTAATACTGACAATTATTTGCTAGCCTTAAGATCACTTCCAGTTCTACCACAAAAAAAAGTTTTAAAGCAATTCTTCAAGCCTACAGATTGTGATTTTAAACTTTAAGTCAATAAGTATGAACTGCAATGAATTAGGTGATTAGTAAAGCAAACACTATATAGAACACTTAGCAGTCAGTATACTACTATACACTCATAAATTACAGCTACTCTGTAATAATAGGACCTAATCCAAATTAATAGCACTATTTTATTTTAAATCTATGTGCAAAAAAGTGCAAGTAAGTCACTGACTGCTAGGCCAAGCTTTTTTCAAGGCTGCTGAAACTAAGCATTTGTTAAAATTCAGATCTGATGAAGGATCAGTTAAGACCGTTCTTGAATTCTTAGCCTTTCGTTGGGAAAGCCATACCTGAAGATAAAAGGAAGGGAATTGAAAGTTAGTCACCGACTAAAATTTGATCTCAACACCAGCATCCCCAAAAATACTGATAGGGATGCATTTCTCTGCCATTTTCAACAGAATTATTTTAAAACATCTTAAGGGTTCACCACAAAAATGGACAAATACTATAAATGAGAATGAGCATATAACAAAATAAAACTCAGTGAACCCCAAATTTAATACTATTAACTCTATACAATTGCTCAGATAATAGAGCAGATGTATTAAGAGTTATTGATTCTAGGCAGCTTAAGTGGGAGTGTAGGGGTTTTTTCCCTGCTTCCTTTTCCTTTTTTAAATAACATTTTCTTGATGAGGTCTGTTTTGGGCTATACACGCCACACAGTTAAGCCCAAGAGTATACAATGGTTTCAGATGCCATTTTAGAAGTAATTTTTATTTTTCCCTCCTATCTCTTAATAAAAAAATCCCACGAGAAATCAAAGTTCCCTGCATTGTAATAAACTTTACTCTGGAATAATGTTTTTATTTACTTGCTATTAACTGAATTCAGGAGAGGAGTTTGCCGCTAACCACTAAGAGCTGATCACTGCACTCTGATGAACTCTCTGACTGTGACCTTACCCTAGGATGCACCACAACTGGACTCACAGACCGGGGGTAGAGGAGCTAGGAAGAATATTTACATATTTGTGGGAAATTAATAAATGATAATGTTATCATGTGCTCACTGAACTTGGCTATGAGTTAACTGACAAAAACCATAAACTGACAGATGTACTGCATACTTTTGCGCTACTAGAATTTTTGGTATTGATTCACTAATCCTGCAAGACAGAAGCCTGAAATACATTTTCTTTTTTATTGTACATGATGTGGAAACATGCACACGTACAGATAACTCATAAAGTATTTGTCACATGAAACACTGATTTTTTTGCAATACTTTCAACAAAATATTGACTTTGAACCTTATTGTCCAGTGTTCATTAGAGATGTTTAGAATTTGTGTAAATCAATAACTGCCACTGAACAAACTAAGATCAAAGTCCTATAAAATCAACATTATGCAGCACCAAGGTCATATGCAATTCAGAACAAATTGAAAAGATTATTTAGATTCTGTAGAGGGTAGAGAAGGAAGAAACTATTCAAACTGCTTGTTCCATATTGGCCAGTTAACTGAATTGTCATGGCTACTTTATCATTCTTGCCTTCATACACCAAGTCAGTGGTCTGAAATACTAAGAATGATGGACATTTCAATGCAATGTATATAAAAGAAGCCATCAGTAAAGTTGCTAATTTTATCATCCTTTGGTCAGAACTTGGTTTGCTTTATATTCATTCACTGAAATAATTTTCTGCTCACAGTATGATTTAGATCTTTCTGACACTGAGGAGAGATTTAGCAGTTGCGTACTAAATAAAAGAACCAAAAACTCCAACTGAACAAAGACTTTTCCACTCCCTCCAGTTTTGCTACTAATACGGTGTAGCAAAATAAGAAGTCCTCTCTTCAAAAAACTGCTGGATGTTAATTTATGTTAAAGAGAATACACACTAATCTGTTATTCATGGGAGCCCAGATGACATGGAATAGATGTCAACTTGTATTTAGCTGGTTTTTTCCCTTACCTATGTATCTACCATCTAAAATCACACAAACATGAAGATTTTATTTTTGGTAGATTTATTAATATAAACTCAGCACACACATTCAGGAATGCCAAATATATTCAAAATGTTTAAGAGCTGCCCCATTTGAGCAGCTCTCCTAGGCAGTTATGATATACCTGAGGTAAGTTTGTTGCTTCGGATTTTTTTCTTTGAGCTCCGTGAGCCTCTACCTTGCAAACACAACAGAAGCACACGCAATGCATTCTCCAGTCATCCACGTACAAGGATCTTACCTAATACACCACTAGGTTCAATAGGGTACTCAAGGATTGATGTAGCTGGTGCCAGCGTGTAGGGGTATTCATATGGTGTGTAAATTAAACCGGCCTCGGGTCCGGGTGGAACTATTGCAGCGGTGGGATGAGGAGTTCCGTTTGGCATGACAGCGGTTTGTATTTGTCTGATCAAAGGCATTATGGTAGGGCCAGCTGGCGTAGGAGTACGCAGGGCAGCTGGTGGGAGAACAGGCGCAGGCCCAGTGATAATCCTTGGAGCCTGGGCTGTTGCTGCAAGAGAAAAGGCAAGGGCTGCTACAGTAAGCAAAGAAATTCAGAGGAAAGTATGGAGATAGCAGTACAAAACGTGGAAAGAATGGGAAAAAAGGGAAAAAGTAGGAAAGAAGAAAAATAAAAGGAAATCATTAGTACATGCGCTGATCACACAGTGCCAAAGCACACCATTCAAATGCAAACAGCTTTCCATTTTCCAGTGTGATTAAGTATGAACATGCAAAATAAAAAAGCCATTGTAAAACAGTGAGGTAGATTTCTCAAACAGGTTACACAGCACGAAAGCTCCATTTAGACCACATTTCTTCATTTACGCTATCAAGACTGCATGAGACTGAGATGCATGCAGGAAATACAAGGAAAATACTGTCAAAATCAAATACAGAGTACAAAATTTAGTGCATCTATAGAGTCCACAGACACTCAGTTATGCAGAGCTGCTGTATGAGTCTAGAGTTTTCATATGTCTTTAAACTGTATTCAAACATATACATAATTCCCATTTCCAGGGTCAATGAAGTTGAAGAGGACCTAGAAACGCGAATCAGTCCTAACATTCTAACATGAATAAAATAGGTTCAAATTTTATTTCTGTATCAAATTGCACCAAATAAGATACTTCCTTTGTATTAGAAGTTCACTACGGCCTTGCTTAAGTTAAAGAAAATAGGTGATTTTTTTTGTTTGGTTTGTTTTTTTGTTTGTTTATGGTGGTTTTGTCTGTTTTTTGAAGTTGTGCTAGCACGTTTCATTAAGTGTTATTTAAAGCTTGTTGACACACCAGATGAACAACTTAAGCACTAGCTCATCTGCTGGTAACAGTCAATCTTAAAGGGTTGTAATTTATATATTTCCATGCACTACTGTCGATCTACATTGATTTAATTAACTTACAGGCCTGAAAAGAGAAATGTGGCAGTTTCTCAGATTTGAGACTGGTGCATTTTTAAAATTATTTTTATTTTCTAAACAAAAATGCTCAGATATTCTGAAAAAGG
This sequence comes from Oreocharis arfaki, assembly GCA_013398015.1. Taxonomy (NCBI): domain Eukaryota; kingdom Metazoa; phylum Chordata; class Aves; order Passeriformes; family Paramythiidae; genus Oreocharis; species Oreocharis arfaki. The sequence continues at coordinate 138,381 of VZRR01005724.1, read as the reverse complement.
CACTAAAATGCTTTCACTTCCTTTCGTAAACAGAAATAAACCAGTACAGCTTCTACATCTTCAACTTTTCAGTAAAATCAAAACACAAAGAGTGAAATCGTTTTATCAAATAATGAGTATTAGTGTGGCAATCTCTAGTCAAAAAATAAATTAAAAATTCCATCTTCCCACTTACACTGATACAACAGACCAATGGGAACAGACTGGACAAAGCAATTGCTCAAATTAATAAAAAATTTTCTATGCAAAAGTTTGCATCAATTTAAGCTATTCTGAAAGCTATTTTACTCATAAATTTGCAATAATTTAGAGACTACCGTATATTTAAAACTGATCTAGCTTTAAATATCACAGTGTTCACTAGGGCTGAAAGACTTACCATTACCATTGTAGTGGTAAAAGCCCTTGCTTATGTCTCTGTTCAAATCAGAATAATTACACTGGTGTAAGCACTCTCAAATTGACCTAACTGCATTCCAACCTTTAAACATATTCAACACTGAAATGGGGACTGTGTGGAGAAACAAATTTGCAAATATCAGTAGGTCCTTAGTGAAAAGACCGATTTAACTGCGCTTACATTTGACATCTGTATCACAGCTACAGCAAAAATGTACTTTCGAACAGCATCAGCAACTATATTTTCAGAAGGAGAAATTAGATTTTCAACTGAAGAAAATAATTTGTCTCACACATAATAGGTATATGCTTTCATTAGTAGGTGCGTGTAATTAATTTTCAAGTGTAAACTTGTGCATACATGCGTTTGCAAAAGCATTTTCACACAAATGTAATGGAAGTAATCGTAAAAATGGCTCATTACATCACTGATCCCTGTGAACTCAGCTGTGAAATCAGTTGATGAATTCTTGGTAAAACATAACATTGGGGGTACACATGCAAGCAAGATGAAAGGAAGGAATATAATACAGAAAAATGTATTCACAATATCCTCAACATCTTAACATTTTAAAATTAAATCTCTAAAAATAAAAATGAGTCTACTGTCCTTTATATGCTTTATGGAAAAAATGATAGTAAAATAGAAAAATCCAGCTTAAGGGCTGAGGTTTTTTATACTATATATTTGTAAATATTTCAACCCATACATACCACTAAAAAAATAATGGGGGCAAGAAACAAGCTAAAAAAATCCCCTAACTGAAATAACTTATCCCCCAAAAATCTTTTGCAATAGCTACCTACAGTTTTGTAAGGTTCTTACTGCCTTCCATTCTCCAACATAAGTTGCCATTGTACAATTTCCAAAGGTAGCTTTGAGATTCAAAGAATGCAAACACTTCCATGGCATTGACCCTTGAGTTTATGACATGCTTACGTGATTTGATGTTGGCATCTCTGTAGGTGCCATTCAGAATTGCAAGCTCCATCAGCTGCATCTTTTTAAGGCTGTCTTCTCCTTCTGCCTGCGTATGAAAAAAATGGGAAGAAAGTCAGGATTATGAACTCTCTAGAGCACAAGATCTAAGTGACCTAGAATAAAATTGTTCAAGTTTTAACCAAGCAAAACACCTGCTTTCCATCAGTCACAAAAGCAGCAAGCTTTGTCAACTTTTCCATAACATTAAGTGGAAGTTGCCTGTTGACTATCATTAAGTCTTGCTGATGAATATCTTAGAAGAGTTTTGGAAAAGGTTCATAATACAAATTATAACAATTAAGGATTAAATGTAAGTTATTTTTGCTAGAAATCATTTAAGGAATTTTTTTCTCAAACACATTTTCACATACTCCTAAAGATATCTTTAAAAAAAATTGTATTATTGAGCCAGAGGAAGAATAGACATCACAAATTTTAAGCACAGCAATTTATTGTAATTTGCTCCACTACAGTCGATACTGACTACTGGGGGGTGGAGCAAACAAAAAAATAAACAACAATCTTCAGTAGCTTTCCAGACAGGATATTGACAACTGCCCTGAGGCTGAATTCCTAATTCTGGCACATGTAGATGTATTCCGATGAGGATACAACTACTATTTACCCAGCACAAACTACTCTTGGTTTTGCTTCAATAAAAACTACTTCCCTGAAGTTACCTACTCCATTGGTATTGTGCAGGTTGCATAAATATTAAGTAGTGTTCAGTAAAAAAACGCTTCCTTTTTCAGTTAATAACGAAAACATTCCTAACAGTATGATTTCATTTTTAAGACCAGAGATTTTCTGATCTGTCTGTCCAGAAATACTACCATTTGTTTAGTCTACACTCTATGAGCAGAAAACGTGATTATGATATAGGAAACCCAAGAGGGATGGTCAATGTCTGCTTTAATGTTAGGTTACCACCTTGCCTCTTGTTCGGAATGCCACTGCTGAAATTCCTAAGTCAGATGCATAAAAAGGCAGCTTTCCTGTGAGCTGCACTGCATTCTTCCTTTGCTAAACTGGATTTCTTACATTTTTACTTATCTACTCACACAATATTTTCTGGGTATTTGGAACAGCATTTTCCAAGTTAATGAGCTTGTTATACATACTTTACTCCCAAACTATGGATTAGTAATTTACTAAACTCCCAAGACAAAAATAGTTTTCAAATTTTATCTAAGCAAATACAGTACTTATTGTGAGGTATGCTCAAGGGTCATAACTCCTTGTAAAGGTAACTTTTAGCAGCTGATTTTTATCAACAATTCAAAATCAACATGGTAAGATGGGTCAACACTGAATTCCTTTCACATGCAGAAATTGAAAGCCCTAACTGTAATACTGAGGACTTGTGTAAACACCAAGATTACCACACAGCAGACATTCAGAATATACTGAAAGTTAGACATTTTCTTTATATGTTAAATACTGTATGACAGGGAAAGCTGACACTAATACTAAAAAAGCAAATACACATTCAATTACCATCTTAACTAGAAATTAATTGTACAGTTAAGTACTGAACCATCCAGAAATGTCAGACACCATAGTCCCACAGACCTTTTGGAATACAAAATGTGCCAATTCTAGCAATCTTAACATGACACAGAACAGATTTAGAATTTACATGCAAAATAATTTTATCTTCTTTTTTTAAGAAACTATTTTTCCATTGCATCTTTGCTAGTAAATTACCTAGGCAATCATGACACAATAAAACCAATTTCAAATCTATTTCCCTATCCAGAGCTCACAAATTTGTGTCATTCTGGGTATACCTTATCAAAGTAACTTTAGGAATAAAGATTTTTTTAATATAGTGATTAGTCTTTTCCCCTCCCCCCATAAGTTGTACTTTGTTATTTGTTTTTGTTTGCATTCATGTATTTATTTATTTGAAAGTGTGCAACAAGAAAACCTCCTCACAATGTCAGCTGCATCTCCCATACAGTTCCATTAAAGTTACTAAAATTGCTCACTTCCTCCAAACGAGACCTTCAGGTGATTGAGCCATTAATGACTCTCAGTAAATGCTGAATATTACATTCCACTTGCTGGGGTAATTTTAGTAACCCTAATCCCAGACTTTGCACCACAGTGAATATTTCCCAATATAACTATACGAGAATAATTTTAAGACAGAAAATATTTTTACCCTTTTGACATGGTCACAAGAAGGTGATACAAGTTCAAGTAATCATTCTTACTTTAACGTTTTCCTATAGGTCACTACTGCTTTATATTAGAAAAGATGTTGCAATTACTTAGGTTTTACAAAGTACATTTATGAAAATAACAGTGGACTTGATCAAACAAAGCAGATGAGGTCTTTTTGTTTTTGAGATTTACTTCTCTAGACTATGCTCAGGAGTTGATAAACTTTTCTTCTTTTAAACACAAAACAGAGCTTAAAATTTTCCCTTAAAAACTCTATCAGTAAAAAAATCAGAGATGCAAGATGTGGACTTGCCTTACCAGACACCAACACTGACTTTTGACTTCCAGTACTTTGATTTTTAAAGCATTTATAATATAGGAAAAAAACCCCAACCCCAACAAAAACCCAACGCCACCACTTTAAAAACACGTGTAACGCTGACCACAAGGTCATCGTTCCGACTCCTCCCAGAAGATGGCACTGTTTGTTGCACAATGCTATCTCTGCAGGACATGGGTGCTCAGCACTGCCTGCACCACCCTACCAGTGCTGCTCAAAATCCTGCCACTCCCTCGCACCCTGAACCTGGAACAGTCATTTGCCACCTCTGCTCAAGGTGAAATCACAGAAGCGGCCAGGACCCTTCGGGACACGCTGTCGTGTCCCTCATTCTCTGGTACCAAGCTCTCCACTTGAACATCCTTCACCAACAGCCAACCCCTCAAATTTCCTAGAGTTTCGACAGAGCAAGGGGCACATGTTTTTCCCTGCCCTATCCTCTCACTTTGCTGACAGATGATCAAATGAGGCACATGAGATCTATCTTAGCTCCAGGCATTCCTGCAGGCACTCGCTGTTTAAGCAAAGAGAGGTTGCATCAGGGATACAAAGGCAATCTCTAAAGGGACAGTACATTACCTGTACAACAGCTGCAACAAAGCTCAGTCATTTGTACCAAAAGGAAGCTACTTTGAGCAAACATCAATAAGGTCACTTAAAACCAGATTTGCATTACTAAGTTGAAGCTCAAGTGATTGACTCAAACCTCTCATCCTCTTAAATCTCCAGTGCTTTCCTTGTATTTATCATGTACAATATAACATGAAGATTTTTTAAAAAGCCTTAAATGGTATCTTGAAACATAATTCTTTAAATGTAAGCAACTACTTGCAAATGCTCACTGAATACAAATAGGGAAGAGATGGAAGCAGTAAATCCTAACAAAGCCAACTTCGCACAGATACCACTGGGTGCTGTTCTGTGAACACACAGCCTGTAACTCCTCACAGTAGTTCAACTGTACTTGGGCTAGCAATAAATAGACCTAAAGGAGACCAAATGCCACTGAGAACGATCATTTTCAGTAACCTGCTTTCTGATCTTTATCAGTGTAGGATTAATAGTTGCAAGGCTCAAAACACTAATAACAAGTGCTGCCTACATGAAGTCTCTGGGAAACACTTCCTAAAAAAAACCACAATTTCAAACTAAACAGACAGTGCTGACCATACAAATGCCCAGTTAAAACCACAATTGCCTCCCCTACGTTATACAATACTGACAGTTTCACAAAAAAAAAAAAGAGGAATGCAGTTTATTATTTAACTTCTATTAGTAAGAGCTTGTTTCATGTCATGGAATGGGGAGCTCAGATACACCACTCCAACTAATTATTTTCATTATCAATGTCCAAGCTATACTTTAACCTCAGCTATTCCAAAACCTTCAGAAAATCCTTTATTTTGAGGCACTTAAATGCCTCTGATTCTCATGTGCGTACGGTGTATGCTGAAGAGTATCATACAGTTTAGCTTCTTATTTATACACAAAACATACATACACCAGATACATTTGTTATCCAGGTGGAAGACAGATGGGCATGTAGACACCAAAGGTAAATGCCTTCATTGCGCAATGTCAATGAAGGACTTCAGCAGATGCCAACAGTTGTCAGAGGTGTAAGGTGGACTGTTAGATTCTGTGTACAGTCAACTCTGAGAAGCCTGTAACAAATTACAACAGAGAAGGAAGGAAAAGTACTATTTAAAAGAAGGATCAAGTAGCAGTGTTTAGGATAGAGCAGAGATCCATAAGCTAACATCCAGTGGCGACAGCCAGTGGCCACACTGCCCTGCCATACTCCTGCCAAGCCCAAAAGGAACATCACTGCAGCTCAGGCAATTCAGAAACCAAACAATCCACTCGCTTGTGCCATAGCTGAGATACCTTACTCTGACAGAGCTTCTTGAGCCTTACAGTGTCATGCATGTAGGTTTTAAAATGTTCCCTGCTTCTCATTATTACCAAGGCTGGAAGAGAAGGCTTCCAACATTTCTCTACCAACATAGGTGCTTTCCCCATATAATGCTCGACTTTCTTTAAAAGTAACTGCTTTGGAAAATGTAACAGATAGCATTTTTTTATACATTCATAACAAATAGATCCTCATATTTAGGTGATGTTAGAGACTTTCATTAACAGTCTAGCTTCCAAATGTCATGCATTTTGGATGACATCTTTGCAATCCTGTCACATCCCTGTACTTCAGCTGAATTCTCATGAACTGAAGTGAGCCCAGCCCTAGGAAAGGCAGCAGACAGTTTTATTATCTTGCACAAAATGCAGCGAAGTCTGGCCTTGGGGACCAGTCCTTCATAAGCTGTTCCAGGGCTGTCCTCTCAGGCTCAGAGCAGGAGCAGCAAGTGGGAAGAGAAAATGGTGGTGAAGGAAAACAATGGATAAATCAGCCAGGAACACAAAGGCCAAAAACCAGTCTCCATCTTCCCCTGCCAGCTGCAGCAGGCCTGTCCCACCAGGCTCCTGGAAAGAATGACCAAGGGCCTCAGCAATGCCACAGCACCAAAGAGCACTTTCCTTCCAAGTGCCTCAGCAACCTCTCCTGCAGAGCTGCCTCCCTGCCTGCTCCACAGCACTGCTGGTTAAACAGCAGCTCTCAACAGCAGCTTCGCCCTTCCTGCCACCCTTGGAGAGAACTCTTCCAGCTAACTAACATTTTGTCCAAGTCCATACACCCTTCTACACATTTGCTTCAAGTAGAGAATTCTTCTCAGAACACACTATATTTTTCAGTATTCAGGTAAGGCAATAAATAATTTTACACGCATTCCAGGCAGAAAGGCAGAGGACTTGGCAGTTATGGAAGAACACTAATGAACAGGAATAAATACTTAAAACTCTTCCTCAAATAGAAAAGTAATTTATAAAATTACACATAAATTATTCCCACATAAAATAAACATAACTTTTCTACTACTTGGAAATACACACATTATATACGAAGACTTGAATTATTCTTTAGACTGCCTATCTGCATAGTGTAAGCCATCTACTATTTACTAATTTAATATGAATTTTGGTAAAACGCAGTATCACCACTGAACTATTTTACTGTCATTGATCTTATCCTACTTTATCCAGGAGGCACTGCTGCTCCTCAGGGGTCTGTCACCCTGACTTCCCGCAGTCCCCAGCTGCTCTATCGCCAAACAGCTGCAGCTTGGAGGCCTGCACTATGACACTGGCTGGACTCTCGGGCCCTAGAATGCTTTTATCTCCCTGACAAAGAAAAATCTTCCACTGCAATTCACTTGTAGATCAGTAAGTATTCCTAACATACCATGCACCAGTCAAACTGTCTTTACACATGAATGTCTCCATTCAGGGACAAAAACCTTCCATTCATAATTTATAAACAATAAAACCTTACAAACATTATACTACAAATTCCTAGACATACACGTATTAAACAAAAAAACCCAGATCTCAGGCACCAATATATTGTAAAATATACCACAAAGGCTAAAACATGTTGGAATTGTTGACGCGAAAGAATATACACTTAAAATCTATGTTGGGAAGGTCTTTTTTTTTCATATCTAAGTTGTTGAAAGTGATGTATCTATAGCAACAAAATCTTAGACAAGATGACAGGTAACTAGATGCAAAAGACAAAGAAAAGAGCTTTTTTGTAAGACTCTGAATGGGAGTAATTCAACTATTAATCAATTACCTACTGCAAGAGATTAGATTTTACTTTTGTAAAGGCACTTAGTTCTGGTAAATTACTCTATTACTCAGGATTAAAGAAAACATCTCATCCTCCCTTTCCCTCAAAAAAATCTGGCAGAGACCTTCAAGTTTCCCATGCCCAGAATGTAAATATTGATAGTTAGAAGTTGCCAGTAAACATTTGTAACAGACTTTCTCATCCTTGATTATACACTTTTGAGGGTGATGGAGCAGAAATCCTACATCATAGGTTTGTTTGTTCTGAGGACAATTGGTCAAAGAGGTCTTTTCTGTCACAGTTTGGCAGCTATTCTTATATTAGAGGAAACTTTCTCAAATACTTTTGAGACAAAAACTTCCAGACAAGCCATGTTTCTCAGAGTCCTGTATGTCATCAACAATACTATGGCACTGAACAGGTGGTAAACTATAGCTCACTTATTTCTCTATTTCCTTTTCAACACTGACACACACTGCTACGGCTGTGAGGACAGGCAAAGATAAATTAGCATCATTATTTCTTCTGGGCAACAGTCTGCTTATCTTCTTCAAAGCAAGCTCTCAGTTCAAATGATATGCAAAGAAGACTTGTGCTGTTTCACTTGACAAATTCATTGGTCATAATGTTAAAGATACACTAGGGGAAAAAGGCATGCTATCTTTTTACACTTCCCATCACCTTATCTAACATATCCCTGTTTAATCATGATACTTGGCTTACCAGTAATACTTCTGAGAGTCCTTGTGCCCTCCCTCCCCCACTTTCCATTTCTGCACGAAGAAAATACAGATAAGGTACAGAAAACCAGCACAAAGCGCGTTTTATAAGCCAGACTGAAATACAGCATTGGTGGAACTTGCGAGTTTGCTTCACCATATATGCTCCCTAGATACCAGCTGTTAACACACTGGAGTGGAGGGAATGTCGCTTGACCTTAACAGGTCAGCATTTCTTCAGGACAGATGTGATGAGCTCATATTTAAATCACAGGGTTTTGGGCTTTGAAGGAAAAAAAAAAGGTCCCCTGGATAAGTTAAATTAGACCCTCAACAAAACTTAATTTCAGTACTTGCTTTTTGCTTTGCCTTCTTTTTTTTTTTTTTTTTAAATTATCATTCTTATTTTCCTTGCACTTTTGTTTTAATGTTGTTAATAAAATCTGCAATAAGAATCTCTATACACCACAGTGGAGAGCCTGAGCAATCTGAAAGCTCCATAACAGGAATGCATCTTTCATGACACACATACACACATTAAACCCCAAAAAATTCTAAAAGGAAAAAAACCCCATTGATACAGTACATTCTAAAATGTTTTTAAAGGACAGAATAATACTGAGATATGTTCAGATTTATTTCCTAGCATAGACATCTGCTGATATTTGTGTTAAGATTCAAATGTAATATCTATCAATTTGAAGTCATCTATGCAATCTAAAGCATTAGACCTATTTTTAGCAACGTGCAAGCCCAGCTTAAAAACTTTCAGAGCTGAACACTTTACTTTTGGTATTTCTAGTTTTGCAATGCTAGACATTCAAAATTCCTCCTCACTGGTTAGTTTAATACTGAAAACAGCAGTTAAACTATAAGCATGCTGAATGAGATAGTACCAGGCAAGCCTCTTGTACATATTTCCCACATATGGCTCTACCAGCAACATCTTGAGTTCCGTGAGCATCCTAGGAATCTGAACACAGCAGAATGCAAACACAGCCTATATTATGCAGGTCTTTATTCCAGCTGTAGCCTTTGGAACAGACTGAACAGTGCCAAAACACTCAGACAGTGTTGACACATTCCACTTTTATCAGGACAAATTCATTAACCCATCCCGAGTTTTAAGTAAATTATGAGAACAGTTTAACCAATATATGCTACAAAACGACCTATGATCAAGGTGGTTGTTCTAAAGGTACAAATCAGAGGCAGTTGTAAGAAATACAGTAATGGAATGATTAATTAAAATATTTACAATTAAGTATGGTCTGACCTGTAACATTTATTTTCCCCTCTGTCATCCCAGGAGGTTTCTAGTCAAAGTTTGAGTTTATGCACTCCAAACAGCTGTAAATTCCCCTGAACCGCAAAGATGCCTAACTCAGATATTGGAGTGGGTCGGGACATGGGGGGCAAGATGGGATTGGAGACACGGAGAAACCCCATTTAAGGGTTTCAAAACTACTATTTTGTTGCAAACTCTAGAGATCCCAATGCTACACAGTTTTCTTTCCAGCTATGCTAATAGTTTAGCGCATAAACAAAGCCTTTCATTTTCAAAATGGCACTGAAATATGACTGCATGTTTTCATATGGAAAACATGTCCAGTATGTTTTGAATCTGTTCCCACCCAGAAATACCAAAAAAAAAAAAAAAAAAAA
>VZRR01005724.1:872-128354 GCA_013398015.1 Oreocharis arfaki | reverse complement strand
AAAAAAAAAAAAAAAAAAGCAACAAAAATGACATTTCGTATCAAATTTAGTAAACAAGAAAGACTGTGAGAAGTCTCTCTCTTTAGAACAACAGAAGAAAACTAACTGCTGGTGACAAGGAGCACAAAGACTGTTGCTATGAATTAGCATACATCTTTCAAATGTATCCTCTCTCATGTGTTTCATTAACCACAAGATTCAAGGCTGCACACTACCACACGGGAATTCAAGCTGCAGTAGTAACTTCTAAGACATTTTTATCTTCAGCATGAGATGTCCTGAAAATGTAATACTGACTAATTAAAATTAACAGATTTATTACGATACAGAGTAAACCCATGAATGTTTAGGCTTTTCCAGTTATAAGATGTTAGTATTCAGGGAGCAGTGGTCATCTAATAGCTTCTTCAACTGTCCCACTAACTGCTCTACTCATATTTTCAACAGAAATCATGACAGCTAAATGTGGAAAAAAAAATAGTTTCTGCATTTCACCTACATTCCCTTTGTAAAATATCTGCATGAATTGTTTTCTTTTCAAAATGACTGTTTTCTGCACACACACAACCTCTAAGGTAGAGGCATGTAATGACTGTTTCATGCAGAACTTTATATAAAGCTACCATCTAGAGAAACAGTATTGTTTTAAACTTAAGATACCCAAAAATTCAACCAATTTAAGTTTTACATTTCTAATCCAACTAAGGAAACAGAACATTGAAATTTTAAGAGGAGATATGCACTCAGTTTATACTTGCAGTAATTTTAAACAGCTGCGAAAAGGTGAATGAATACTAAAAGCTCACAACTACTTCCAACTGGCTACGTGTACATGAGCAGCCCATAGCTCTGTTGAATCTGACACCACATGTATCTCGTGTGCACTTTACTGGTACTCTAATACCAATGTTTAAACACTGTTTAAAAACCGAAATTAGCTCCTCCACAAACATCACAGATGCCTCTCCAGTTCTCGAATTCTCAGAGCTGATGAAGTCCAGAAGAAGGGGGTGACAGTATTCCAACTGGCCAGTCTCCTCTTGTACGGCTGCTAAAACCCACTTTCACACTGCTTAAAAACACAGAGAAGTGAAAAAGCTAATTGCGTGCATTCTCTTCAGGGGACAAACACGTCAATCATATGACCTTCCGTTCGAAGGCTCGAGGCAGTGTGTTGCTAGGGAGAGGGCTTTCTCTGCTATTTACTGAGCTTTCCTTTCAGCTTTTAGAGACCAGCCAACCCTTATTTTCCACAGACAGGAGTGAGAACCGGCGCTGCCTGGTGGGGCCGGCACAAAGGGCCTTTGAGCAGCACGACTTCCCCAGGGAGCCACACCACTGCTGGGCACACCTGACCACTCACCGCATCTCCTCCTCCTTCAGACACAGCCCTGGCCTGCGACGGATGGATGGCGAGTGACCGTCCCTGCTCCAAGGAGGAAAGGCAGAAGGGAGCCATCCGGGCTGCCTGAGGGGCCAGAGCTGCACACAGCAGCCGCAGGTGTGTGTGCTGGGAGGTGTCCATCACTTAGGAGCACCAGGCGGCAAAGCACGGGTTTGATCACGAACTGACAAAAGGCAGCTCCTTGACTCCAGCCAGCCCTGAACATTTATTCGTGCTGTCACTTAGGAGCTGAGGGAACGCATGGAAGTTCCTCCTATCAGTTTGTATCACTATTTTGTTTCTACGTGACATAAACTGAGCACTAAAAATATTTTTTAAAGCCTTTTAAGATAGTCTCAATTAGCCAAAATATTTTTGACATCTGCAAATATTACATAAAAATATACATGCAACAGATTTTAGGTTTTTAATCAATTCCTTTAATCTTAGCAACTTTAGTTACAAAAGATTAGTGGATTCTTAGTAAATCATGACAATCATGCAGCATACTTCAGTTTCTTGTACCTACTCCAGAATAACGGAAGTGATGATATTTTGACTTTTTTTTAATGCAGTCACATAATTTTCCATTGTAATCATCCAGAATAATTCAAACATACACAAGTCTTATATTAATTATTCATCATAGTTCTTGGGAAAAAAAAAAAAAAAAAACAAAAACCGGAACCTGAAGCTGGAATAAGCGTCAAAGAAAATTAAACCAACTTCATGTTTGAAGATATTCACCTTCTGGGCTTTGGGAATTAATCACATACCTTAAGACCAGTATTTATCATCCAGATTTTAACAAATGAGAACCACCTATTTTTCATAATGTAGTAATATGAAGTCAGTTTCTTATGCTATTCCACTTCATAGATGAGATTTTATTCTGCTAGGTTTTAAGACCATATTACAAATACTTATTACTGAAAATAAGGGACATCAGCAGTAAAAAAAATTAGTTTTGAAAGTATTACTAGTGCTTTGAAAAAATACCCCTTATATTCAGAAAAATGATACCAAATTGCAATGAAAATACCTTTCCGTTATCCACCAACTTCCAAAAGAAATTTGTATTTCAGCAACCTATGTTTATAGAGAACTTTCCTAAAACTTGTTAAATTAAAAAAACTCAACCAAATGGAAAGCCCCGAAGAACAACTAAAAAAAACCCCAAAACCAACAGCCCCCCTCTGCCCCACTTCCCTTCCCTCCCCCACTAAATAAACCAACAGTTTTTTTGAAAAGTGTTTTCTGGAATCCGCAGAAAAACCTACAAGTTTTGTTTTCCCCTGCCCAAGATTATGCAGATGCCATGCATAAATAACAAACTCTACCAGTTTTGCATTTGGGCCATGTTTCAGAACTCTGTCTCTCCCAAGCAAGCACAGGCTGTGACAGCTCACATATGGAAATGAGACGGTGATATAACAAACATCTCCTTCTGTCCAGAAGGTACTGGGATTATGAGGCACCTGACCAGAGACTTGCCAAAATAAAAGACTGGTTAACCTATCCGGAAAAACCCTAAAGAAACTACTGACCAGAATTTTTTCATCTCTTTTTTTCCTAAAACCCTACATTACCAGAATCAAATAATTATAATTTATTTTCTATATAATAATTGAGCCTACATGATAAGACAATTAAGTTCTTTAAGTGTAATCTTCTGTCCTAGAATGAGAGAAGTATGTATCGGGCCTATCTTAAATAATTAATTTTGCCATTCTTCCCTGCTGTTCTACACACTAATTTAAAAATCTGCCTCCTCAGCAGACACAGACACTAAAGTAACCATTTAGGAGGATTCACAGTATGAATTTGATCAAATTTCACTGCAAATTAAAGGCTATACTGGGCCAGAAATAACCAAGACTTCTGTGTTTCTCTTTGTTGCTGATCATTGCATGTTTTATAGTGTTGCATCTGAACAGCTTGCTAGACTCCGGATCAGATATTACACCAAAACTTCATTGAATGGTTTTCTTTTTTTTGTTTTCTAAGCAGCTGGGTACCTGAACTGTGGCTGAAACAAACTGCAGCCCCTGAGCCATCCTAGATCGATGCTGTCATGTCATGCTCAGGAAACCATTCTTGACAGGATACTCCTGCAGTATTTCTACGTAGCATCTCCCCTGTAACTTCTAACTAGCCTTAAATGCCAGATGCATATTGTAGGACCTTTGCAGAGAACAAGCAATGTTGGCATTAAAAATATTAATCCACCCTAATAACACCAAATTGTTGCAGTGGTAACTTAATTTCTTCCTACACAATCACTACCAGTGCCTTGCTCTTCACTCTCACTCTCTATTGTATTGAGATGAGATTTCTACCTGCCTTCAGAATGATCCTTGAGTCCTGTTAAACAAGTAACACGGTACCATTTCTAGATTTCTGACTCAATTCTTCACATCTTTCTGTCTAAATCTGTTTGAATATTGTTCAGACACTCTGGTTCTCTAAATATTTATTGCTCTAATCCAATTTTTAGGAGAAACAAATTTAGACTCAAATGTTAGAAATATGTAGAATTAAATTGTCTTTCAGAGACTGAAGAATTATACTTTCGTATTTCAGTAGACAAGGTGCACAACCATAAGCAAAAGCAGCTTAAAATACATTTTCAACTACAAGATAAATCACCTTAGTGCCTCTTAATCTCCTGAGCCTCAGAATCTCATGAATATTTCAAAATAATACCTAAATTCACGCAGTTGCTAATTTTATGGACTATAGTCTTATACATAGGACTTTGCAGTAAAAACCTCCCTTAATGTGTATAAAAAATAATGCATAGGAAAAAAAAAAATCCCAAACCAAACACAGAAAAAGTGTATTTTAAGCTTTCAGTTACAAGATGTGGCTGAAAAATTAAGAAGTAAACCTAAAAGGTGATGCAGATTTTCGGACACTGAGAGTAACTGAAGAATATTTACTTAGCATTAATGGGAAGAGACAAATGAAGTTCTTTTCCTTAGGCTAAGGGAAATAAGGACAACAAAAGGTGTGAAAAGCAAGGCGTATAATTCTGAAGCAATTCAAATAAATGGATAAATTAATGGAATTTTGTTTCCAGAATGTGTAAAAATAAGTTGCAGTGCATCAGTGCATGACTGAGTTCAGAAAGCTAAGACTCTGAAAAATAGAGGATGGAATGGGAATCAATCAGATGGAAAACTTGGGGAGAATAATTTCAGAGGAAACAAGTTCAGACAAGTTTGCCTAGCAAATACAACAGTCGATTCCAGAATGTAAAAACTTAAAAATGCCATCCTTAAGATTTTGTCCCAGGCTACAAATTAGTTCAGGATGATTAGGCTGAGGTTTTACATTGCTGTCAAAGGAGTCAAAAACTATTTTTCAAGACCTAAAAAGCCTCTCAACTGGCACTCTCGTGGTACTTTAAGCCAATTTAGCTAGCAGTGGTCACAGTCCTACTCTTTCCTCACCGTTGCTCTCCTGTATCTACCACTATATACAGGACTGAACCACGCCAACCTGCTCATCTGGCAACAGGGTTTGTTTTTTTAAACCTGTATATTTTTCTGCCAGTTTACAAAACTGAAAGAGCTCACTGCAGACTCACCAGTAAGGGAGGAGAGACTGACAGGAGCTGACACCTCAGCGTGTCAATTGACTCAGTTCCATGTGGAATCAGGAGTCTTAGTCTTGCTAATTCTGAAGCCCAGCAGTTTAATCTTCTTTTCTAACTGGAAACTACCACCTGACAACTTAAAGAATTTTTTTTCATATTAAAATATTTAATTTCATTTTTCTTATTCCTTATTCTCCCACAATTTTTTTTTTTTTTTCAGTTTTAGCCCATTTCTTTACTTACAATCATTCTCCTTTCTGTCTTTCTTCTCTCTTGATGCCAACCTTCAGGGAAGAAATATTATTACAGACTCTCTTGGCCAACTGTAGTGATCACACTCCTCTAGCAGTTACCTTAAACTATGTGAAGTATATTTTCTCCATGTGTAGATTTGCTCATCAGGAGCAATGGCTACAATCTCAACCATTTTACTTAATATTCTAAGTATACACATCCATAGTTTACAGAGGTCTTTGATCTTCTTTGGTATTTGCAGTCCATGTTCTAAAAACACTGAAAAGAACTAATTTCAAACCTCTTTAAAAACATCATCATCCTTAACTGGCAATTCTTACAACTTATACCAGCAACTTTAAATCCATAGCAGTTAAATAGAATAGCCAGTACTGACAAAACTCCATGTTAAGAAACTGAAAATAATGCATGGTTTGATAGTGTGAGGACTCTACAAAAATCTATTTCCTTACTGATATTTTTTCCTTTTTATATATCACATTCTTCTATAGAACTACCCTAAGTGAGAGCTGCTGATTTTCTTTAGCCAAGAATTGTACGACTTAGATGATGCATTTTGTTTTCATGTCTCTGCATGCAATGTTAATTTTAGCATAAGAGTATATTAACACTCTTCTGACCTGGGGGTCAGATACCCACAATACACATGCAAAGAACCTGCTCCCAAAAGTTTCTAAGTTAGAAAGTGAAAAAAATGTAGAAGGAAACAAACTGTTGGAACCTAAAGATCAAAGGCAAAACTAACAATGCCCCAGCAGAAGCAGAACTAAATGGAGACTGGATAAAAATATGAGCAAGAGAGGTTATTAGAAAAGAGGGAGTGCCCAGAGAAGAAACAGCTGCTATCCCTACTGGTCTAGCAGCATGCACATTTCTTTGATTCCCTGGATTCCTGGACCAGCAGGAGCCAAGAACCCTCAAAATACAACAAATTAAACAGAGAGAACAAGTACTCTGCATAGCTTCCCACTTCTTCTCCATTATGGTATTCCCACCTTTTCTGAGTGCATATCCCTGACACTTCCTCTGTCTTCTCCGGTGATGGGTGAGACATTCAACAAGGTGATTTACCTCTCCAAAAACCCCAGAAAATTCGGGAGTTACTTTTCTAGCACTTAGAAAATAAAATTAGCTCACAGAAAAATCTGAAAAGTGTTATTTTATTATATCCATCCACAAATTAATTAGCCTGCAGCTGCATTCAGCAGTAAAGCAGAAAGGGGACTTTTGCTTTCAATATGAAACAACAGGCTCATGACAACTCATGAGAACATACTTTATCTGGAATCAGATTCAGATCTAAGCAGGCCCATCTCAGTTTTACCTAAACCCAGACTTTTTTCTGTATGCCATACTTTTAGATGGTAAAACTATAAGGTTTCTCCTACACTGCTCATGAGGTAAAGGACAGAATATCCTTCAAATCAAATATCCATCTTCTATCAGGTAACTTGCCTGATCTATGTTTTCATATATTCTGGAGAAGGATGTTTCTGATGTGACCAATCACTAAGTTTTAGGTTATGAAAACCCCTCATTAAAAAAAATACAGTGAAATACTAGGCAGCAATCCCCACCTTCCCTTTCACAGGTATTGCAAAAGTGAAATCATACTATGTAGCCCAGATTCAGTCACCAGTAATTCATAAATATCCTTGTCTCAACATCTGGCCTGGCCAAAAAATCCCACTAGTTTAAGCTTTTCCTGCACTCTTATTGCCACTTATTTTCACCTCAGTTTTGCAAGTCAGGCAGAGAGGAAAAGAGGAAGAATGCACAAGATGTAAAATAATACAGGTCCCAATCGAGCCTCACAACCTATGGAACCAAAATTCTAACATGTAGAAAAAATCCCAGAGTATGAAATCTGAAAACTGTAATACCGATATATACTTTTTTATTTTTCTGTTTTTTTTAACTTCCTGATTTCTGTAAAATAGTATCGATTTGCAGAGCTGCTGTAAGGTACTGGAACTAAGGATGTAAGTGATGCATTCAGTTCAATCTAGTATCCCAAAGAGTCGTCTGAAGCACTGCCTTTTCTACATACTTTTTAAAATGCTGATAATGCCCTCTAATCATTTAGCAACCCTCTTACAATACAGAGTGTAGAAGTTTTCATAGTTTCAGTTTCTCAAGCCACTTCACAAACACTTAGATAACAGCTTTAAATTTTGCCTACCAGTATTAACTCTTTCAAGAAATAAGAAAGTATGGAGGTGGGGATCAATTCTGATGAAATCAATTCCCTGACAGCATTTCTCAAACTTTACGTGAACAGTTAAAATTTTGAGTATTAATAAGAGGAAATGCTGCTCTAGTTGTCTTCTAATTTCTTTGGAGATATTTCTAAAGTTTCACAGTACCCTCAGGCTACCAAACAGCTTCAGCTGCATCATTAGTAACAGTTCAGGAATTTGTTAGAACTTAGCAGCTGTTCAACCACTGAATCACCAGCACAAATTTACTATTTTCCTTTGCTAATTCACAAGATTCCTGTTAGTGATGTAAGATTATATCAAGGAGTTCTAACCGTATTTTTATGGCTTTAAACTAAAGTTAAAATTACTGCCATTACGGCAGTACTGCTCTCTTTTTAATTAGTTCCACCTCCATATCCTAATAGTTATGATGAGTAAAGATTTGAGATATGTACTACAAAGGATCACAAGGCAACATTTAAGCCTTAAGCTATATAACTGATATAAATTATTTTGGGGAAAATATTGCATACTGTTCCAAGTATGACATGTGCTTGAATACACACTTTTAAAGCTAGTATTAAAGTCTTCCAGCACGTATAATCTTTCCTATTTCTTTAAGTTACCCGATGTAAGTGGCTAGGAGAACATTAACACATGCTTCCAAACAAGTGGCGCAAAACATCGGCCATCAGCTCTCCTACAGTCGACTACAGCTGACTTCTTGAGCACAACTGAAGGTTAAACAAGCATAAGTGATGTTCATCACTTGAGGCACTTGTGAAAGCACCGAGTCCATCTTCTCACATTTCAATCGCATCGGTGCTGACAAAGAAGTCAGCAGGTCAAAGCCCAACTCCCTTTAGAGAGAAGGCAGGCCTGAGCTGGGAAAACATTTACATGTGACCCGAGAAAAAAAACAGTTTGAAGGGCCACAGGACCTTATTTGTTTTCGAAAGAAACCTCAATGCCCTCCCTCCCCTTTCAGAAGCAGATCTGACAAGTGTTGTAATAAATATTACATGCACAGTGGAAAGCTGAAATCAATAGCAGGTTAATGTTTATTGAAACAATACAGAGAACCATTTTTAATAGCATTACTTGAAAATAGATCTAATCTAGCAAAGGAAATTCAATTTATGTTTAGAGCAATCAGATTTTGCTTTTTACTCCGGGGATTTGTTGCAAACTATGTCTCTCAAAATGTGCTTACTGTACTGTATTTAGCAGAAACAGTTTAGCCTTAATAAGCTGATAGTCTGCAAAGGAGCATGGATCAACTTATTCTCATTAAGAATGTAAGCAGCTTTCTAACAGCCTTCTTTGCTGTTCAGCCCATGCCAGAGAAAGCAGGGATCTCTCCTCTAAACCCCGTAATTTATGAGTTTATTCAAACTCGCCAAATTGCTTTAAGTAAACGCCTCTTATATTTGAAAATTCCCATGGCAACTCATTTAGTTTGGCAGGAAGGCAGACCCAAATTCAATCCTTTTATCCTCCTGCTAAACCATTACAATGGTAATTCTGCTCTGACACTCTGAAGAGACTGCTAATTACTGTACTCGGGTCCCCCGACAGATTCGCCATTCAGATTAAAATGGCTGTGCACGGCAGAGAACAGCAGCAACACCTCTGTGTACAGGAAGGGATGTACTCTCATATTACGGCTTTTTACAGGAGAGGCTCCAAGACTGCGAAGACAAAGCATCTCCCATCCACTAGGTCATGCAGAACAAACACTGAGAAAGGCAAAAAGCCAGCTGCATGACAGCGAAGGAGACAACCGAATCACGAACTTCGGTGTGTCGACTACTGAAGATACTTAGTCACCTCCCAAATGAAATTAATTAATCTTGTTATTGCTATTATATACGGCATGTAATAGTCTAAACTACATATCCAGGAACTACGTAAAATGCTACTGAGTATGGTGCCATTATACTCCATGTGCAAGAGCCCACTGTCTCTGTCATGAGAATGTCTCAATTTTTAAAAAGCCACCCAGACCCTTTTGTAGCGTTATTTATTTTGAGAAGGGGATGTGTGGATTATGCAGCAAAGCTCTTTTTCCCCCCATCATTTTTAATCGAGAAAATGTGAAGGAAACTAATGACTGCACCCTTGCTCTTTTGCCCTAGCTGTTCCCTCTTTCATTGAAATGTAAACAGCAGCTCAATGCTGAAGAGAATAAACATTTGCTGTCTCTGGACTAACACTTAGCGTATTGGAAAAGCCTAAACCCTGGCTTAACTCATTCTTCTACAGCGAATGAAGATGGTGGTCTGTCCTTCCAAAAAATTCATTTTACTTTGTCTTGGTCATACTATCATTTCTTTCATAGCAAGAACACCCATAGTAAACATTACAACAACTTTTCTTCCCTTCTTCAGATGAAAACTTACCAGAACTGGTAAAGAACTAAATGCACAAAAGTAAGACACATTTTGAGAAAGTTACTCAAAAGGGAAGGAAGCCAACTTTTAAAATGTGTGTGTGAGAGAGAGATCAAGCAATGCATTTAATTTCAAAACATATAATCTGATTTCTCTACTAATCTAAAGTGAACAGCCAACATCTCATACTTTTTTTCCAAAAGATGACTTTAAATTGTGCATTAGTTTGATTCATAACATTTGAGAAAGTTAAGCTTTCATTTAAAAAATTACTGAGATATTCTAAACCTACTCCATATTTAAGAACAGATTTAGTTCTAAAATCCTATATGCAATGGCAAACAAGAAACCCAAAGACAATTTTATCACTAAACATTTCTAATGAAATGCAGCCGTACTGTTAAAAACATCATTAAAGTGTAGGCTGACTTATCTAACAAAGCAGTCAGATCCATCTGGCCCAATTAGTGAAGCAGTCTACAACTTCTACAAACAGAAAAGAAAAAAAAAAAAAAAACCAAACCAAAAAAACCGAAAACCCACAATCAAATAACCCCACAACAAAACAACAACAACCAACCTACCAAAACCACCACCACAAAAAAAAAACCCAAAAACAAAACAAAACAATCCCAAAACCTGCCTCATACATTGCTCCATCTGACCTCTACATGCAATTCATTCAGTGGTTTATAAGGATGCTGATGAAGTCAGGACCAGTACCAAACAGGTACAATCAGTCTAACAAGGTACTTTAATCCGAGAAGTAAGGAGCATTTGAGATAAAGCCATACTGATGCATTAATTATGCCTACCCATATATCATACTTGCCAACTCTATTAATTTTTTAATTAAGTGCCTATTGGTGTTCTAGATAAGGTCTTCATCCGCCTGTAGAACACTCAGTGCATACCTACACTTCACGTACAGTGTAAATTTACTGGTATATTACATGTGAGACACCACCTACGCATATTAAAAGCAGTATGGCCCCAGATACCGCATACAAATTCTTCTACAGATAAATGACTGCCGCTCCCATCCTCCCCCAAGAACAGTTCAACATCAAATTTCAACTACAGAAATATCGCTCATCTTCACTTAAATAAGAATTAGTGCCTGGTGTTATTACTAATACTTTAATAAGGTTAAAATATAATTTTAATTTTGAGGTTTCTGGTAATATTTTTACTTTTAAGATTGTACTATACACTTGTATTTGGCAATTTACAATTAGAAAGAAACTCCTTTGCCTTACTGTCATGGTAAAAACACAGACTACCACCCACGCTTCTTTATCTTGCTTCGCCATTTGAAAACAGTTCATCAGCCCAGCTGGACAGCATCTGAAATCACTATATGGCTTCGTATTTTGGATTGAAGTAAGTTTGTTCTTTTGGTTTTTTGGCAACGCCATGAGCCACCAGACAACAAAAAAAATTTGGTTTTGATTATGAAAGTATTAAGAAAAAAGGTTCAAGTCACCCTTATTATCAACTGTGCCCCCAGTTTTAATCCTTCTGAAAGCTCTTATTTCAACCGTCTAAGATACAACATACTGTCAGTCTTACTGGGGAGAAGGGGCATCTCAAGAATAAGAAAACCCAACCGGTCTACCAGCAAATAATGCAGCAGAAGCTTTAGTGCAAGGCAGTATATAAAACTGTTGAGTGTGAGGTCTGGATGTTAACTACAGAGGCCTAAGTGACAAACTGGTTCATACTGGATTTTACGAACTCTTTTCCCAAAACATCTTTCAGAGGAGGCTCCAGGACACAGCAAGGATTCAGAAATACCAGTTGCTATGCTTTGCTGAAAGCAATGTATTTTCAACGAGGCAACACATAACAAATATTCTGGAAGGTGGAGGACAGTTCACAGAAGCAGTTTTGGAAGTAGCTTCCTATACTTCCAAAAGGAAGTGTGGATAGATTAATGAACCAAAGAACTGTTCTTGAGTAAGGTCATCACTACTGAGATGAGAAGCAATTTCACGTGCATGAGATCCTTCAGGATTACAAGAGTCTCTCCAAGCAGGATGATACTTTGGGTTTAATACCTTTTTCTCCCTTTTGCAGAACTCACATCTACAAAAAAAGGACAGGAAAACCATGCTCTGGCTAGCACCCCTGAGATGTTGCACTTTGGGTATCAAGAGAAAAGAAGAGCTCTGCACTGCACTAAGTACTTATGATAGGAAGCAGAACTGAGACTTAAATCATCATCAGATCTATTTATAGTTCTGAATCAATGAACACTGACACAAGTGAAGGCATGGACACATGTATCAACCTCCCTTTTCCAAGAAATTACATAGAAAAACTCTTAAACCCCACTTTCTTGATGGTGCCATTTTTTGTCTCTCTTAAATCTGGGTTATGTGGCAGACAGGACAGATACTGTTCTCTGCCATAAATGCAACACACCCATGTGCCTTTGAGAAAAAGAAACTTTTATCAGCAGAAAAACAAAACAAATACTGACAAAGTTAAGGGAGTATAGCCACAAGCCTGAGGTCAAAGACAGGAAAACAACTGCTCTAATAAGTCAGACATCTACAGGATGCCACAACAGTAAAGTGAGAAGGTAACTATATAGAGAAACACTGAAAGGATAACTTGAAAAAAAAAAAAAAAATTCTTCTCCCTCAGAATCCACAGTACACTTTTATTTCTATGCTCTGAAATGTAATATTTACTTGTTTGGATTGATAACATATGCTATTAATACTAATGTTTTAGAAAAATACGGACATGTATAATTTCTAAAAATACAACTAAGTTTTTCTGAAATTACTTTTTTTATCATAAGTAACAGGCTGGTAATATAAAAAAAAACCTTAGTTTTTCTACTTTTTACATAAGCTTCCCTTGAAATACAAGCTTTTTAGAGAAGCCAAAAAGTCATAAATTTACTTTTCTTATGCCAGTTAAAGTTCCCTGCTAATCAATTGTTTTAATTAAACAGGGTTCTATTTTGACACTTCTGTGAAAGAAATAGAAGTAAAAAGCAAAGCTTATTTAAAAAAAAAAACAAACAAACAAACCCAAACTAACTGATATCAAAACACCAAAAGGAGTAACTGTTTTCTCTTTTCCCTCATGATTCTACTACACACATCTCCATCAGGAAGAGGTTACTGAATCTAGAAAGAGAAGCCATGACTTAAATTACAGGTGCTTTACATTAAATGACATGGAATCCTATAACTAGTTTCCTTAGTTCCCCTGAACCTTAATGTTCAGCTGAAAGCCTATGTGTGATTCACATTTGAAGAAAATTGACTAAACAGACTAAAATGCAGCATAAATAAATAAAACCAGCACCTAAAGCACGTTGGGGATTATGTCTCAACTACATCATCATAGAAGTTGTCTTAGCAAAGATTTCTAAAGTTTCCAAGTCAATTTGAGACTTTTAGTAAAAATTAGCTCCTAGACTCCAAACCTAAACCACTGATGCACACAATTGTGCATCTTTCAAATTCTTAGAAGTAACTTAGACGAAGATTTTTAGAAGAGTCTGCACACTTCAGTTGTACAAAGTACTACTAATCTTAATGGGATCTTGTTAACTGAAGCCACTTAGGATCTTTTAAAAAATCCTATAGACTGTAGTGAAAGAAAGTATTATTTCAAAACTATTAACAGCTGTATGTTGAAACTGCTACAAAACAGATTACTTCGAAAAGCTGGAAAATATATCTAATATAAAGCATGACATAATAAGAATAAATTGCTCTATTTATCAGCTTTAGTGTCTTACATGCTTCACTTTGCTTTCCAAGCACTGCAGAATGATTTACATGGAAACAAGAGATGACATTTTCTCAAATGATACTGGTAGAGTTCCTTTAAGGCTGCCCAGTTGAGCAGGACTCCTGTTTGATTCTGCACAACTGCTTAGCTTCCCATATACTTTGTAAGGAAGACAAGACGTATAATTTAATGCCTTGTTTATCTGTAGCACAAAGGCAACATAGCTGAAGATACATATAAATACATATAAATATATATATAACGTTAAATGTCTCTCCATAAAAATATTTCACCAATACACAGAATTCACGCTTATGCAATACACACACACAAAAAAATCTGAATTAATTCTAACCTGAAATCAATGAATACATTTATTAGTACAACTCTTTTTATGAAAATCAAGAATCTTCAGAGTCTCCCCTGCAATCTCCAATCCTACAGGATAATATAAACTTTGCTCATTCTTCTGCCTCCAAGAATCACTTGTAAAACTACTTAGATTGCTACAGAAGAAAGAGCATTCCAGTACAACCTGTAACATATTTATCATTAAGTAAACATTTACCTCTTAGAGTATTTATAAAAAACAGTAAGGTGCTCTCACCACATTTTACAGATGAAAAAGTTAAGGTTTATTTAAAGTACCTTTGCTAACATAGAAGAAAACAAGTGTTGCTATAACCTGGTGTATTTTAAAAGCCTGATTTTTTTTAATGTTTATCTTCCTTGAATCTGATTGACCTTTGGATCTCCAAAAGTAAGAGATTTCCCTGAAGCTCTCCTCACTGCAAAGTAATAAAGTATCTCTTCGAAGAGTTCTCAACCATCCACTATGAGAGGAGCTGATACTGCAAGGATCACTAAAAGAGTCCCTCTCCACAGCCCAACCACCGGATTTGGAAATTAATCAGTGATTTCAGAAATGAAAACTGAAAGGCAAATACAGGCTTTTCTCTTGCATGCATTAAGAAAAAACAGTATTCTTCCCAACGCTGTATCAACACTCTATCTGTTTCAAATGCCAGGATTACTATTAACTGACAGATTAAGTTAGCACAGTATCACCATATATACTACAGCAGGTTTGAACCAGGAGAAATCCAGACACTCCTCTTAGCTCCCCCGGTCTTTCAGAACTTATCTTCCAAAACAAAAAAAAAGTGATTATACTCCTGCAAACAGCTTTTCTAAACAATACATGAAGATTTTATCATTCAACACATCTGATGTCTGTTGACAGTAATGATTTTGACTGTTAATTCTAACAAACTAAGCAAGCAAACTTTATTTTAAAGTAACTTTGAAACTTTTCTTTAAGATCCTAGCAGCTACAGGTCTGCTCATCAAAAACTGAAACCTCAGACTAGCAGACAGAAAAATAAGGCCACTCACTGCCTAACAGAGCCAAAAGGCTGAGCAAGGAACTGCAATTGCCCACTTCAATCACAACAGCACTCAAGTGCTCGTGTGTACATTTGACAAATCGCCATTCCACCTTCTAGTTCCGTTTCACCTGATGTATCATTTGCTTGCTTTAGTGCAACTGTATCAGTATAGCTGCCAAGAAAGTCAGGGTAGATAAAGATAAAATTCTAATTTCAAACTAGGGCACAAGCTAGAGAATGAAGCGATCATGAAGATTCTAAGATGAGGGCATAGCAGCGCATGCAATTACATGACTGAAAATTGGTCTTCATGAAAACTGCTTCAAATTATCATAAGACAGCCAGCTCCAAATGGTGGTTTTGGGGCTTTGATGTTTTCAGTCTCATGAAAAAGGATTTGTAATGTACAATTTTGGAGGCTGAAGCAAAGCATCTATCAAAGGCTGGAATTATTTATTTATAAATAAAGCAGCTGAAATTCTTAGTATCTACAGCTGTGTTTGGTCAAACAGAAAACCTCACATCTTTCCATCCATTTATAAAAAGCTGCAATATCAAAGGACTGGATATAGTGCTAGAGACCTCCGACTTCATCAGATTTACTGGTGTTGAATTTTCCTTCCATCCAGTATTTCCAAGTGATTTGGAACATAAAACACATTTCACTTTACAACTCAAATTGAAACTGATGAACATAATTTACTACATACACAGATGTTGTGAAAACATTAAAAATTAGCTAATAATGGTAATATTGAAAATGTAGGAGGCAGTGCTGTTTTCATTAAGCTATCCCTACTAATAAAACATGTTAGAAAATAAAGCAGAGCATTTAAAATACAGAAGATATCAGATAAAAAAAACTGTAAAACCCATACCATTTCCAACAACACACAAGAAATATACTACTTAATAAGGAAAAGCATTTAAGATTCTATCAACCGTTTTCTAAGCAATGCAACTTTCCAGTAAAATCTCATCTACTCACTTTCCAGGATGGTTTACCACTCTCCAATTATTATAAAGTATGTTACAAATGGCCTAGTCCAAAATCATATAAGCTATTTAACACAATCAGCTCCAATCTCTTATATCATGCCCACCTACGTTAATCCTGCTACAAGTATTCATAACATTCCCATATTAAAGCCTTAGCCTATAAACAATTTTTGAAAGAAAAAGATACTGCATCACTCCTCCACTGGAAGCTCAGGTATTTCTGTGCTGTTTTAAAATAGAAACACTTAAGTTTTTTATTGAATAGCTGTTGAAAAACCCTTGGCACTTTTCCACAGGTTGAAATTTTCTGTGTCTGATGTCAAAATAGCATAACATAGACCAACTAGATGACTGCAAATCATCACTCAGCATTAAACCACAGATGTCTGTATGACAAACTTTACTTTTGTATAATTAGAAATCTAGATTTCAAAACTAATACTGGCAATAAGGAATGCTTTAAATGGCTGGGAAAGGGAAATGTTTACTGGTGCCTTTACTATTGTTTCACACAAAAATCTTTGCAATTGCTAAGATCCTTCCAGAAACCACTCCAAGGTGGCTCATACATGAAGTGATCTGACCTCCTTAATACAGTCTGGTTAGTGTTAAGCATTAAAATGTGTTAAAAGTGCAGGATAACAAAGTCCTACTCTTTATACTACATCTCCCCAGGAATCACAATTCCACAATTGCCATTTCTTTCACTTAGGTATAAAGTTGTGATATCAAAAAAGAAAACCAACCAACCAAAACTCAACTGTAACTAGGAATGAAGGATAAGAAAAAATAATGCATGGGTAATTCACTGCAGTTTTGTTGTCTTCATTAAGATGGCCAGACAAGGAGAATTGTAGCCTAATCATCAGCTTTTTGAAAAAGTGGAGAATGCTTTTAACAAGATTTTATATAAAGATCCCAACTTACATGTTCTGTTCCAGGACCATCAACAGAAAACAAACAAAAATTTGGAAGAAGAAATAATAGTAAGAAAAAACTACTGGAGGAAGCACTGGGAAAATGGCCAAGACTAGAGGAAGCAAATCTAAAAAATGTGATGAAAAATTAAAAAGAAGTTACAGGTACCACAAAATAAATTACTAGAATAGGTCAATACCATTTTTTCTTCCACAACTATGTCTACCAAAAAAACCAAACAGATTAAGCCCATTTCTGGAAGACAGACAAAACCCATGCACAACCTAATTAGAGCTCCTAATCAAAGCATAATCCCGCTTTGGAAGGGCATGTTCCTACCAAGTTTCAGGCAACAGAGCGTCTTTGTTTCTCTTTGAGAAGAGACCATTTTCTGAGTTTCCCAAGGTCATTTCCAGAATTCAGATCTACCATTTCTCAAGTTATTACAAACTCACATTTGTAACACCTTAAATAAATGAATACAGAGGATGGTGGAGAAGAAGGAAAAGGGGAAAACAGGGGGTATTCAACAGCAACTGTATGTAGGCACAACTAATTTCTTTGGGTTCTAGAGGCTATCAAAGATGGCCAGAAGAAGATTCAGAGTAACAGCTGGATTAAGGTGCTTATAAATAACTGCTGGAGAAGCTTCTTTCTCCCATTAGTATAAGGAAAGCCTAAGAGGAACAAGAATCCCTAGAAACTGCTACCTAAGTTATAAGCTAACAAAATTAGGCACATTTACATAGTTATATTTGGTCATGACTATATGTCCAAATTTGTAAAACGATCAACTGAAATATGTGAGGGCACAGATCACCATAAATTCGCACTTACCACTTAATTATTTGCCAACCTCCTGAAAATGGAAAGTTGAAAACAAATGTATAATCATTTTATAAACAGGACATTTTATATCTCTTTTCAAAATTATTCACATCACAGAATCACAGAATGATTGGGCTTGGAAGGGACCTCATGACACAATCTAATCCTCACCCAGAGCAGGTTGCAGGATATGGTGTCCAGGTAGGTTTTGAATATCTCCAGAGAAGGAGACCCCACAACCTCTCTGGGCAGCCTGTTCCAGTGCTCTTTCACCCTGAACAATATTCTGATGAATAATTCTGATGTTCTCCTTTCTACTACGACGATCATTTCAGGAAAGCTGACAAATTTAACAAACTTTAAACTAGATTTACCTCAATTCAGCTGAAAATCTTCAAGGTATGTTGTAGTAAATATGGTCTCAAAAAACCATTTCTATTCAACAGGTATTATTTTGGTGGCAATGAACCACTGGTCTAGAGTGCTTCCAACCACAGTACACAATGATGGAGAGAGCTACTTCTCACTTGCAGCTGGCCAAAAATAATTTTGTTAATATTAATTTAAACTCAAAAATTTAACACTGCAGTGACATATCAAGTACAATATGTAAACACTTCCTAAGTGAACTGGTGTAAGAAATTCTTGTTCTCATTTTTAACACTCAGACTTGCATGACAGTAAATACTTTCAGGGAAGTATGACCATTAAAATGAATAGCAGAATTTACTTAAGGACTGCTCAATACAACTCTCGTAATTTTTTATTCAATTTGTGAATAAGCTTCTGAAATTACCAGTACTACACATACCGGACAATGGAAAACACAAAGAGGAACACGTACAATGCTCTTTTGTTTTCCACTGTCGTATCAGAAATTCACTGCAGCAGGATATTTTACTCTCATGCTATTTGCAGGTGAACATATTCACTCACAGTTCTACAGAAATTTGTTTATTTAAGGGATGTCTGCTGCAGTACCATTTTTCCCTCTCTGCCTGTTCTCATGCTGTCAGTTCTGGCAGTGCTAAACCAGGCCTGACTCTGTAGCAAGTCAGTCAGTGAGGTTAAGCTCTCCACCACATGGACTCGCCGCACGGTCAGATGAAGGCCAGGGCTTCAAAAACAGGAAGCAGGAGCAGCAAATCATGAAGGAATGGCAAGACTGCAGCAGCCCTTGGTTCATACAGTCATGGAAACATTAAGTCCGCTTCATGATACTAAAAATAACACATTATCACCTCTCCCCCACATCAGAAAGTTTACCACGTTATCTAGTAGCCACTGCCAAGATGTTTGGCTGCTTCACTGCCCTTGGTACAGAGCTTCCTGTCTGATCACTGACCCTGAGAGACATGTATCGGAACTGACAAAGCAGACATAACGTAGGAATTTCCTAAAATGCTCTTAAGGACAGCAGTATTCTTTTTCTGCTACTGTATCACTTACTAATTTCATGACTTGAACAGAATAAGCAGCAAACAATGGATTGCACAGCATGACCAGCACTACAACAGGGAAACTATACAAGGCAGCACACTATATTCTCACTTGTGAAAGCAAAAATGTAAAACCAACACACCATGCAGGAATGAATTAGAAAGAGCTATTCAAGGAAGCCAAACTTGCATGCAGAATTTATTGTGGCTTTTTAGATCGCTAATAAAAAAATGAAATCTTCTCCTAACATCTTTCAAATGTCAAGCTTTTGCTAGTCTTAATTACAGAGCAACAAATTGTGTACAGCATTACTATAATAATTACTTTTTTTTTTTTTAAACTAAGGCTAAAGCATGGTTAAACATTCTTAAATTATATTTTTTTTTCCCTGTATTTTGCAATGGAATTCACAGCACACCAAGTTCCCAGGGTAAAAATTAAGACATGTTTCAGTTTACTCTAAGTAGCTGAAAATAAACTATAATGAAAATTTACAACCACACTTATAGGGAAGGTATTAGAAATCTACTTTAATTAATAAACAAGCCCCACCTCATCACAATTGCTGAAAGCAGTCTTTTAGAAAGAAATGCTTTTAGCTTATTCAGCTGAAAAATAAACCACTCTAGCAATACTATTGCCCCTTCACAATATTCTCTCCTGTTATATAAAGAAACTGTGTTGTATATAGGTGCAACTAAAAACAGAAATCCCATCAAAATAACATCTCTAGTAACAGGGACTAAACAGAAGGACAGTTAGTGAATGAGTACATACCAAGCACCACTATACAGTATGTTCCAATTTGTAAAAATCATGCTGTTTACAGCACACTTACTTTCCCATGCAGCTAAATTTAAAGATATTCAAGACTAAAAAGTCAAAAATCACTATTACAGACAAGATCCAAATGTAGGAGCAAAATGAAACAAGCTTCTACTGAAACATTTTTTCCTACCCATCACAACTGTAAAATTCTACATAATAGTGGCAAATTATATACAAAGTTTGACAGGGAGCATCACTGAATAATTCTGTGTTGTAGTTGTCTTCCAAGAAGATGGAGGCAGCAACCAAGTAAAACTACAGCTGCCCCAACATAGGAAAAGCAATAAAAAAAATCTGAATAACACTGTTTCCAGACCAACTTAGAATAGCTAAGTAGAAACCAGAAATATAATCTTTTCCTCTGAAAGGAAACATGTGGAATCAAAAGGAAAAATGGGTAAAAAGTATTAGTCCGTAATTTGAATTTTGTCATACATGCCTCATCCTATACAAAGCCAGCTAGTATAAAGGTGAATTAGTAATTAAACAAGACCTGGTCATCTGTAAAACGAAAGGAATACCTAGATAAACTGATCAAGCTAGAAAGATTTATTCAACACTTCTGAAAAGCCTAACATTTCTGGCGGAGGAGTTCAGCCCTACAGCCCAGGAGCTCGAAGAACAACTTCAAACTGTTAATGATGCTCTGATCTGGTATGCTATACTTCATTATTATGTATGTCCCCCTAAACGGGTTCTGAGTTTTTTCTTCTGTTCTGCAGTGAACAATCAATCCAGAGCACCTTTTGCCTCTCCTATCCAACAGAACCACTCATCCTCATTTAACTCTTGCAAATAACAAACAACTCTCAAAGCTCCCACAATAAAGAGAGATCAAGGATCTGGAGGATTCACTGCAGGAGGAGGCATAAGGACCGTACAACCTGATGTGATCTCAGAAATCTGCAGACTGCTTCATTAATTCTACTCCTTTTTTAAGAAAAACATAAAAGAAGTAATACTGTATGATCTTGCAGGTCTAGCTGAAGATCAGTATCTCACTGAACTATGAGAAGAGGAAAAGAATTAGTCCTATGGAACTTACAGTACAGCCAAAAAAAATTTTAAAAAGAAGTTTCATGCTAAAGAAATGGAGATTAAATACAAATGAATAATAATTAGAAAAAAAAAAAAAAAAGTTGGCCTTTCTGCTCAAGGAAAAAAAAATGGCTTGTTCAGCCAGTCTTCAAGTCATGCTTTTCATTTCTAAAGATAAACTACTTGACTGTACCACTGTCTTGGTAAAAATGCAAGAGCAAGTGAAAAGCAAAAATATTAATTCACATCCACAAGAAAAAAAAAATCACTAATGATCCAGATTCATAAATGTAGGAAACACACTTTAGTACTGAAATAGTCTCTGTTCACCCAAGTACATTCAAATAGAAATCCATTTTAAGAAACGTGCCTATTTGTGCACTGTAGCTAGAAAATGTAATTAGGCTTTTTAACATCTTGAGTACAAAAATAACTGATCATTCCAAGAAATTAGCAACTAATTTCCATCTCTGAACACTAGAACACTAATATGTTTCTGAAATTTATCTCATAAACACAAAGCATTGTCATACTGTATGGCAAGAATGAAAATGAGTCTTCTCTCCCACAGTCTCAAATTTTAATCAAGTTGAACTGTGATAGAACAGAAATACATTTACTTTTTTTTTTTTCAATTTTGACATTTAGCTGAAAAACAGTAATAGTAGCAGGTATTTTACCACATGAAAGGGAATTTGCAATTTTCTATTCTTACATTTTAGAGTATCTTTGGAATCTTCCAACATCCACAGTTTCACTCATATTGTTATAATTCACTAGGATTTCCTTTTTTTCCTTATGCTTATCATGATTATTTGAAGGCTTATGACTTCCCTCACAGAAGTTTTCAATTCCTATCTTTTAACACTAAACTGAATTTTTCAGCGCTCGAACTGCCTGAAGCCACAATTCCATTTTTTATACTAATTGAACAGATGCAATAGGTAGTACAAAACCAAGTTCACCTATATACTAATTCATTAGTATGTACTACATATACCTGTTTCAGCAAGGCATATTTTTTGAGAAATTAGAGCCAAAAGACCTTTAACTCTTGTGCAAGTAATATGCACCACCCAAAACTCTTATGCCTATGCATAACACATAAAGATGATAATGAAGTGAACTGGCAAAGTGTATTTTAAGTGACGTTCTATTCGGACATTAGTTAACCTTGTGTTGTTATTTTTCATTAAAGGGGCAAAACAGTTATTTCTGTAATCAGGATTACAGTGCTTCCCCAACTGACTAAGCTACGACACCAGGCAGAGTGCTTTCAAGACAAAGAGCTGGCTGTCACTTTCACAATGAAAGGAGTACTGATGCATTACATTTTTTTTTTTTTTTGAGGCTCAGAACACAACAGGTCCACGAAACAAGCATAACACAAACATACACAGAGTATACACATCAGTACTTCAGACATATTGCAGGTCATCCTGAAGTTGACTCTTCGGTCATATTATTCAGCAATAAGGGGGAGGTAGAAGAATGAAGAAACACCTGACAAAATTAATTCACACGGAAGTTTGGTTTTTAAACCGTTTGCTCTGAAGTAACTAAAGAATGAACATAAGGGTTTCAAAGTTTTGCACATATAAAAATCCTGACTATAAACTCAATCCTAATGTGCTCAAGGTCTCTTTAATAAGGGAGTAAATTCTGAAGATCTACTTTCTCTACTTGTCTTCTGCTTTCAGAAATTGACAATGTGCTATGTCAAGAGGTCTAAATCACATTTTCTCATACCTCCTGCTTAATATTCTTCCATTTTTTGATAATTCAGAAATTAAATGTCTCTCCCTATCTTTAGTAACTTTAAAAAATGTCTTCTGAATAAATCTGCTTATAGAGACAGCATGTGTCACCACAAGTTTCCTCACAGCCAGCATCTATTAGCATTCACTAAGTACCCAAAATCAGTAGGTCCTTTTAATACCACCTACTTTCTTTCACAAGATAGTCTCAATTTTTCCATGTAATATGCAAAGTTTCTCCATCACTGAAAAAGATCTAATTTATTCTTATTGTTTTACAGGGGCACAAAAGTGGTGGTAAAAATGAGCACAAGATGCAAGTTAATGGCATGGGATGCACTATACAGCCACACTGAGTCAACTTGCTTTGAGTGAGAATACGGAGATCTAAGAGAAGGGCTCGCACAGGGTAATTCTGGTCTCTGAAAAAGGACTTAAGTCATCTAGCTGTGCAGAAGCCAGTTTATGTTATCAGGAAATGAGAAACACAACCGTGTTCCAGTTTCACAACATTTATTTTTCCCCAATATACTGACAGCCAAGTTTTTTGATGCTAAAGGGTTTTGTTCTTTCTGCAAAATGTTTAATGTGATGATCTAAAATAACACGCCTTCATTTCTTAAAATATCAGAATCATCTCAAAGGGAAACATAAAAGCATGTCATATTTCCCCAGCTTTAAAGTGAAGAATACTAATACTGAAGGAAAGACAAAAATCTAGTGTTTGTAACAGTTCAGCATTGCCTTTTAAAGGTGGTAACAATTTCCTGTATCTGTGTCTAAAACAAGCAAAAAACAACAGCATCTCTTTAAAATACTAATCTGTTCTAAGGAGTAATTCAATCTAGGATGAGACAAGTTTAAAGATCACTAGAGTATTACAAAATCTTATCTAAACTTCCTTCTAGGATGCCACTCTGCAGGCTTACTCTTACACCTGTAGTAAATTAGTTGTATTTCAAAAGCATCTTCTGAAAATGGAAATCAAAGGTTTGCATACAAATACTTACTGCAGGTATCAGTAACTTTTTTACTTCTTCAACAGCCCTCTTCAGCTTTATTTCTGCTCTGTTTTGAGCATCCTCCACAGTGATAAGTACATGTAAATCTTCATTCAGGTGTTCCCAGTTGGGCTTGCCTCGATTCTGTTCTTCCTAAAAAAAATTAAAACATGGAAGCTATGAAGGACTTATATTCTGTATAAAGCAATCACAAACAGCAGACAAACCCAATTCTGTGCATAGTATGAACTTTATTATCAGTAATGTTTCTTCCTACTTTGGAGACTTTCGTAGCATATGAACTTAGGCTTCAAAATATCATTTTTGGGATTTTGTTTGTGTTTTAGAACCTCCTACTCTATATTACACTTTTTAAAGACTACAGTACACATGCTGTTTGTTAAGAGTACCTTCCCCAGCTGAATGAAGGAACAACAATAAGAAATACTACAAACACAGTACTACTTTCATTACTATTTAGAGCCTTTCAAGAGTTAAACAGGTACGACATACTAGTGGTTAAGTAACCAGTCTTTTGAAGAGAAGTGAAACAGACACCAGACATAGAAACTCCATCTGAATCACTCCAAAGGACAAGAAAGCAATTCTCCAGTGCTAAAAAGCGCTTTCAAATACTCCTGAAGACAAGATTCAAAGAATCAAACACTACAAAAGGAACAGAAGTTGCCATTTTCAAAGGAGAGCTACATGTACTGGATGAAGAAAAGAGAGGAGGAGATGACAAAGCTTTAATACTGAAGTTACAGAATGGCAAGTGACAAGATGGTCACCATTACACAGATACTGATCACATCCATGCCATTAATAATCCCAAAGAAATCTGAGAAATTTTTTCAGAAAACAATAAATTTAAGTAAAACATCCAAGTATCCAGTCTCCCAAAAAATAAGATAATGAAACACAACACAGAAGAAACTTCCCAACTCCTTTTTTATTAAACAGTGAATAAACCTAGCTAAATTTTCATGAAACCTCACTTAAATTTGACAATATTTTAAATATAATATAACAAGTCTAAAAAAAAAAGTAAGGGCTCGGAAAAAGGTTTATTGCAATTTCGAATCTATGAAAAGGCTGACATAAACAAACCTCACTTATTTAAAACTTTAAAAAGCTGGGTATAACAGAAGAGCCTCTTATTTGTAAGATAAACCTTTGTGGCTTAACCACAATTCACACTTTAACTTCCTTTTTTTTTTTTTAATTGCAAATGTGTCTTTTTCCCCAAATTTCATGAAAGTTCCTCCAGAAAATCAGATACATTGAGGAAATGTACTAAGATTTAATACCAACAAATGTTTGCAGTGCCTCATATTCATATATACCTGAGGGAGCACTGTTCCTTAGAGTGTTTTATTTTTAGTTCAGCTAAGTCTGAAATGTTTTGTGGAATAGACAATGATAAAAAAGGGGGGAAAACCTGAACCAAGAAAGATGTATGAAAAACATAAGTAAAATAATCAGTACTTTGAAACTTCTTTTCACTATGTATATAACATACACACGTCCATTACTCCATACTATCAGCTACAGTGGTGTGTTTTGTCGTTTTTAAACTTTTCTTCACCAACTTTCTAAAAGAAGGTGGCTGTGCAAATAGGTCTGCCAACTTCAGAAGCTGAAAACAGAGAGAAAAATAATCCTCACTTACGATACAGAACGTGACGCCAAGTGCAGCTGAGATATAACATCTTGAAATGTAATCTTTGAAGGAACTATCTATGACAAGGTATTTGCATCTTATTTATTCAGTTGTGATCAAAACTCCACTCTTACTTTTTAAACAATTCCATTTATTATTTTTTTTTAATCCAAAGCTGGAGTGAGCTGTTTTCTTTTAAGACGGTGACAAGCTGCATCAATATGAGGTAGCATACAAAATAATATGTTACAGGTATGAAGAATGAGAGAAGGTTCCTAAACCAGCAGAGGGCAGAGGAAGAAATATGCAGCTATACCTCTCCTTGCACTGACACAGCGCTGGAATGGGAAAGGTCCTAGTAATGAACACCCGATTCAAGACGACCTGCACAACTACAGTATCATAAGAGGCCAAAAAAAAAAAAAAATTAAAAAAAGGCCAAGAGGAACAAATGAGAAGGAAAGGTGCCTCCAGGTAAAGCACCAAGTTCTGTTCCTGAAAGACAAGGAATGCCTAAATGCAGTTTTAGCTACTACGCCATTAAACACCACGCACCATGTTTATACACAGTGTGGGCAAACATGAAGGGGCTTTATGGTGTTGTATCTGTTTCTCTCATAATGAAAATAATACGGGGCAAAGTCTCAAAAACTTGTTTCAGATTAATGTTCCATCAAGTAATTACTCTGTTGCAGCATGACAATTTTTTGTTCAGCTTAAAAAGACAACAAAAAGGTGCGTATAGGACAAACAAATTACACTGAAGATTTTTTTACCTCCCCAATTTACTTTGAGGTGGAACATGTTGTGTGTAAGGTTTATAATCACAGGTGTTATTAGGGTGAGACCTCACAGCACAAGCAATCATATGAACTACTTATCAGTAAGATAACTGAAGTAATATATGACTACGATAAGCTCTTCCACAGCCATGAAGTACTGTAATAAAAGTCCTGGTATTGAAAGTGCTATTTATTAAGTCAAATGGTAAGACTGAAAGAAAGGCTAAGAGGAATAAAAGTTCACACTATGTTTAAAAAATAAAAGAGAAAAGACAGTTTGGAATGGGCTTCCAACTTCTTCTGTTCTACCTCAATGCACTGGGGTTTTGAATTCATCCAGTGCTCCCATTCTGTCTCACGAGATGGTTTTCTTAGTGGGTTAACAGTTTTCTAAGAAATGTCTTTTTAAACTAGTATGTATATTTGATTATTTACCTGTTTGGTTTTACCCAAATTGGGAATTTCAGGTCTTTATTAGCTCATTCATTCCAACAGAAAGTCAGGTGCAAAACATATAGCAGAGTTACACTCATGAAAGAGAGTATCTGCAAACCTCTTGCAGTTAAGAGCTACCATTTTTTATGGTACCTCATTCTCCCTCTAAATCCTAAAAGGAAGGTTTGGAAAAAAACATTTTCTGCCAGGTAAAATCTTTATATTAAACTAATCCTCTGTGCAACAAGTCTTGAACACATCTTTTCTCAGCCACGTTTTGTTATAGTAAAGCCTGAAAAGGTAAATTGAATATATCTAGAACACAAGTAGGAAGGTATCTCCCTAAAGACTCATGAAATATGGTAGAAGATTTTAAGGGTTGATTGGAGTTTTCTTTTTAATTTTTTGGGGGAGAAAATGGTGAAAAGATGGGCAGGAAAGAATTACTACAACTTGCCTTGTTGCATAATTTGGTACAAAGAAACTACAAGACGTCGTGATCTTAAAGTGAATTGCAGGTAACACAAACCAGATCACTTCACAGATTCAGAAAATGTCTGGAGTGGGAAGGGATCCTGAACATCATCCAAACCAGACCCCTTGCTCAGGGCAGGGTCAGCTCAAGTACATTGCTACAGGCCAGGTTTTAAATATCTCCAAGGATGGACACTCCATCCCCTCCCTCAGGAGACCTGTTCAGTGTTCAACCAGTATTCAGTCACAATAAAAAAACCGCAGCTTTTTCTTAGGTTTAATCATCTTAATCTTTTCTTTCACTGTGCCCGTTGCCCCTTGTCCTTCAGTAGCAACTGTTGAGCAATCCAGCCTAGTTGCTAGGTCTACCTATTGAAAAAGCAGACAGGAATAATAGAAACTGCCATGAGAATTATTTTGAGAAAGAAACATTTGCTACCACAGCAGGAAGAGTATGCACACTGAAGGAAGAAACAGCATCAGGAAAATCAGAAATCCTGAGTAAGACTTGGGGAAAAAGAAATTCAATTGCATATATTCAAAATTATGTTATATACGCAAGAAATAATTGACAGCATGAAGTCTTCCTGCATCCCAGAGATTGTTTATGGAAGAATTATACAAGAAAAATAGAGACTGAAGATGCAGAAAACTACAAAGTAAAGTGATTTATGCCATAACCTTGGGGAACAACAATATTAGAAAAGCTTAATTATAACCAAACTATCTTGTCTGCTAAATTAAAGAACATTAAGGACAACATAAATGGCAGATGAAATTTCACTGTGCTCCTTGTTTGGCAGAAATTTCAGTATCCTTAAATATAGCCTAATTCTGTAGACAGATTTGCTTTCATTCTCTTGCCTGTGCATATACACTCATTAATCCTCAGAGTACCTATGCACAATAATGGACTACTCAATATTTATCTTGCTATTAGGGTCAATGTATTAGGTAGTTTAAAAAAAATATTGCTACAACTCCTCAAAATTTAGCTGCAAAAAATAAAGTAGTGTAGCTACAGAAATATTCTTGGCGAGGGATTTAGGGGGAAGCAGAAAAGCAAGTAAAGCATGCAACTGACTTGAACCTATACAATCAAACTTAAATATTAGAAAGGCTGTTCCATGAGGGGAACTACTGTAGTCCAGCTCACTGTTAAATCGGATATCCCATATTCTCCATACACCTCACCATACCACACTAACTTCAAGTCACAGTCTTGCACCTCCTGCACCTCAGGCCTAAATGACCATTCCTATTTACATCTTCATATCCCATCTTAAAGCTTTCTTCCTAATTCCTGAACCTCTGAACAAGAGGCATTCCCCATTCTCTGAACAAGAATGAGACAGCAGCTTACTAGCTTTCTGTAAGCAATACAAAGCAGATGACTGAAAACTCTAGAATAGAATACAAAGTTAGGTCTCTTCTCTACATAGCCAATACATTTCAAAGTACTTCAAACTCAAATGAAAGAAGTGTCAAGGTTGACTGAAATTGTTAAAATTATTCAAATGTTGAAAAGGAAAGAAAGCCATCAAAAATATTTTATCATCAACTTTAAAAAAAAAAACCTCAAACCTTATTTATCACCCCAAAGACCTTTACAGTATGGCCAATTGACGAAAAATAAGTTGACAAATGAAAAACTGATGAAGCAGGATCCAGTCATTTCCAACTCTCAGAATGCCAGTAAAGAAAAATGAAATAAACTGTGAAAGAAGTACTACTCTAGCATGTGTTTATATGTAGGCAGAGAAATATTAGTTAAATAATAAAGAAAGAATGAAAGAATGAATGCAATGTGGCAAGAGTGGAAGCAAGTTTTCTACGCAGCACTTTTTTCAAAAAGCTGTGGCCTGTTCTACAGTATTAAAAAAAGCTCAGCTTCCATTCTATGCACTTTTTTCCACTCCATCTCATACAATTTCCTGTAATGTAGGCCACTAAAAAGATACAAAACCAGCTCAGTACCAAGAGCAGGGATCTTTCAAAGAAGTAAAGTCACTAGCTCAAGCAAGTGTTGAAAATTAACCTTAGTATTCTCACTCATCTTGAAGTGAGAGGCTATTAAACTGTTTTCACCAACCTATTAAAAAAGCTGCTCTCCCTACTGAATGACAAAAACTACAGAAAAGATAGAGTAAAAGGGAAGAATGTTTTCATATAATGTCAAATTGAACACTAAAATTAAAAGGCATCAGAATAGCTTTAGTCCTCTAAACCATACAAAGGTTTAATTCAAGTACACTCTAAGAACTTTAATTAAAATTATCCTAAGATATAAAAAAAAGTATAATCACTCAAAGCTACTTCTCACAGTCAAATGGAGGAGCGTAAGATGTGAAGAAATTCAGCTATTTAGTAAAATTCTCACAATATGTTTTGTCTAATAAAAATTTGTGCTGTAGGTACATTAAAACTGACAGTAGCTCTAGGTGAGTATTTATTTTCCATAATGACAACATTCACACATATAAATCAAAGTTTTTAAAATAATTCAAAGAGCAGTTTAAAAGATGCTGTGTGAACTAAAAAAAAAAACAAAAAAAGCTAACATGTCGATTTTGAACTATTTTGAAACAGAAGCTAAATTTAACTAAAACGTCACAAATAACATCATTATAAATAAATTCTAGTCCTGATCTAATTTTAGTATTTTTAAGTAAGACATGATATGTATCGCAGCCACACAACAATATCTGAATTATTAAGTCCAAGAGAAACATTACTCAACCATGCAATACAGTTTACACCTTACTTTACAACCTTTTGTTGACACAGTCGAACTGGTAAAACCAAGTCAGAGGAATCTTAGAAGAATGCACTTTGCCCTAAAGTCATTCACTCCCAGCCTTTCCAGAGCTGTCTGTCTTGTGTTGTTTAATGAAACTTCTGTTCTTGTAACTGTTCTGCCAACCTGAGCTCCCGAATTGTATTTTAAAGTTGTTGGCTTCTCTGCTGCAGAGATAGCTCAAAACATTCAGAAGACAGAAGGTGTAACACCGTGCAAGGAATAAACCACTCGGTCTACAAATAATTCCACATCAGATGATCCATATCAATGAGAGGCCCAGCCCCAATGAAGCAAAAATCACCTGGATAATCTCTTAATGTTGTATTTCTGCATCCTTTCCTGACCAGGGCAACAACCTCCTAAGGTTCACTCCCC
The DNA here is from genome assembly GCA_013398015.1 of Oreocharis arfaki. Lineage (NCBI taxonomy): Eukaryota > Metazoa > Chordata > Aves > Passeriformes > Paramythiidae > Oreocharis > Oreocharis arfaki. The sequence continues at coordinate 98,035 of VZRR01005724.1, read as the reverse complement.
TTGCCAGGTGGCCCTTACTGCTCCCACTGGGACTGGCCCCAGCACCACACCAGCCTTTCAGACTACATGCTGATGCAGCAGATGCCTCCCCCCACTTCCCCCCCTCATTTTCTGCTGGACAAGGGAGTTTACAAGCATGAAGTGCTGCTCAGTGCCAACACAAGGTCAGTGCTGTAGCTGGGAAAAGGAGGTGGTGAAGGACCATATTTTAATACATAACTGCCCCTTAAAAGACTGTCTCACCATGTCTCATGAAACTATCCTAAGTGAAATCCAATTATGCACATGCCAGGGACAGGACACAGTCATCTTTATTATCTGGTATGAAGCAACCTGCTCATCTGAGATGATATATGCTAGTATTACACTGTAAATGTAACTGTAAATGCTAGCACTACAGTAACAGCTGTAAATTGGAGCTTGCTCCTTCCATTTTTGTGACTGAATCTTAGGTCTTGACAGGACTGACAGGTAACAAACAAAGAAAAAATCTTGAAAAACAACCCACCCATCCCCCAAACCCGTATTTGAATGATAGAGTCCTGATATTAACATTTCAGCAGAAGTTGTTAATTTAGATGAGGCCTGCAAACCACATAAGTGCAGGTAAGTACCAAAAATAGAGGTTTTTATCAGATGAAACTCCAAGCCAGCCCCGCAGAAAACCAGTTTAAAGTGATGCACTAATTACAGTATCTGTTTGAACAACAGAAGTAATTTTATAACATGAAGCATCAGAACACACTGATTGTCCTAACCCCTGCTGATAAACTGCTTTAATTGTGCAGTTACAGTCAGGCAAATTAACACAGACTTTTGCTCCTACTGAGTTTCTAATGGCAGCAGCTCACAAGCAGAAAGCTGGTGGAAAAAGTAACCTTACAAAGGTCTGCTGAGGGAGTAGCACCTGGTCAGCGAGAACATGGCAGCTTACTCCACATTTAGAATTTCTGATCAAAGTTTTCACCTATAGAAACAACCGATCAATAGCTGAAGCTAACAGCCACATACTTGTTGTTTTGATTGTCAAACAAGTTATTTGTCATGTCTTTAATTACAAATTATTATTGCATACTAAGCCTTACACCAAGACACTTTTGGATTGAAAAAGTGGGTGTCTTCCAGCACACATTAAACTAGCCAGTAGCTAGTCAAATACTGTCAAAGGGCATTATCTAAAGCACCTTTTAAGAACTGTTCTAAAAAAAAAAAAATCTGGCGGCATGAAGCAACCTAATGTTTAAATGACACAAGAAGATTCTGTTCTCTGTCTCAAAGCCTCAACACAGGCTTTGCGCTCAGGGAACTTCAAACCAGGCACCGCCCCAAGTTCAGATCTGCCCTGCAGTCAAAATGGTTCCTAAATGCTCAGAACACCGCCCCGGATCTTCCCAAAGCTGCTGCTTCCCAGCACGAGTGAGCGGAGCTGATCCAGCCCTCGGGGGCTGCTGACAGAAGGGGAAGGCCCTGTCACCAGCCCGGCTGGAGCCCTCACCCCCTGCTCCGCACGGCTGCGCTCAGCACGAGCTGCTCCGCAGAGCCGAGCCAGCACCAACTCGGTCAAAAAGGGGAAGCTTCTGGGAAACTGGCAGCAGGACTGCATCTCTCCGGGATTTTCTTCTTGCATATTTCTCTCAAATTGTGCCAGTGCGAAAAATAAGGTTTGTGGAACAAGCTGTACTGTCGAGTGCTATGAAAGCCCAGAAGCCTGTTAAGACTGAATACTTCACTGTTGTGGGATAAAAGTAAAAAAGTTTTGCAAGCATAGGTATCCACAGGGAAATAAATGAGAATTTAGCACATGAAATGCATAGCATAAACTCAATACTTGGATATATTTCTTAGAGATGAATGCAATTTTCAATATCAATACTTAAAATTACCGTGAAGTAACAAACTTTATCCAGGAAGAAGAGCGAGACTGTTCATTTCTTTGACTTTGGACAACAGGTAAGACTTCTAACATTTAAACTTAATCAGTATTCCTGGTGTAGTAAACTTTATATGGAGACAGTTACACTGATATCCAAGTATGGTTTTACTCCCCTACAGAAAAGGGAAAAGCAGTATGAAACATTTCACAATACTGTGATTCTTTTCACACACTGACCACTCACTGAACAAACATCAAATTCCCTTGAAAGAAAATGAAATACCAGTAAATCCTGAATGCAAGCCTTCTTGGTTGAGAGTTAGCTTTAGATGGCTTTTTGAAGAGAAGCACCTCTATATTCTGAATCTCAAGGTACAAAAGACATTTTTCAGTGAAGGCTTAGACCAACAAAACCTAATCTGTGAGAGTGGACACATTCCTCAGAGCATTCTCTAATCAGGAAATACAGACAGTAAGTGTATTTCAACTCCTGACTCAAGTCCATTCATCATCAGTCACTAATGAAATTAACTTCAAAATAACCTGCAACTGTTCTAAAATCACTTCTGCATAAACCTATTTGCCTTTGAGTTTATGAGCATTATTAATCAGTATAAAGCTGATTCCACTATTCAGCTTTAGATGGAGAAAGGATGACAAAAGTAAGTGTTCTTTTATATACCTTATTATCAAGCAGCACCTAGGTACTATGCACACATAGTAAATTACTCAATTTACTTAACATACTTTACAATTTTTATTTTAAGAATAATTAACAGGATGATAAAGTTATATAAATGTAATAGAAAACAAATCTAGAATAGATCAGTTTTTATGAACATGAAAAAGTATTTCTTAAAGCAGGACCAACGTGTCACTAATATCATAATTTACTGTACAATACTACTGAATTTACTCTTTTAAGTACATTAAGATCCTTTTGTATATCTCAGTTTTTATTTAGGCAGTATTCCAGCTGTATTATGTTTTAATTTACCACTGAATTTCCTTCTATCCAGGAAGAAGACTACGACACCAAGGTAACTAGCCTTGCTAACGCATGCCTCTCTTCCACCCAAAAACTTACCAAGGTAACTAAAACTCTGCTAAAGTACATGCTGACAGGCAAAATAGTCTTAATTAAACTGAAACCCGATGACCATTTTCCCTCTGGGATTCTCAAACTAGGAGATCTGAAAGTGCTGACATTTAAAAGGACTTAATCTAACATACTTCCCAAAACTAACTCAAGGCATGGCAACTTCAATAAATTCGCTTGAAGAAAGAAGTTGCACCTCTAAAAAAATGCCATATAACAATCCAGTGGTTTGGACATGGTCCAGGAAATGAGCATCAAGATCCTAGTACTGCCTCAGGCAAAAAGTCATCAACATCACGAGGAGGTGTTCGGTGTTCCAGGAGTGCCCTAATATTGGGCCACAAAAACACAGAAGGGGGTGCTTCCCACTTTGCCCTTTAAGAAAGCAAATCACTGGCCAGAAAGTGAAGGAAAAAAAACCAAAGAAACAAAAAGGGAGGCATCCCTAGTCCAACCATAAAGGACTTAATCAGGAGTTAGGTTCCTGTATTTTTACTTAGGATTAGAAGCTTTTTGCAGTTGTGAATGATTAAGTAAAACCTATAAATAGCATACTGAAGTGTACCTTTATTTAGAGCTGTAAGGTAATCATCCTAGTTTTTCATTTTTCCATTCGTATGAAACTTTTACTTTCATCTGTGCAATGAACACAAATGGTAGAAAGGCTCATAGGCACCTGTGGTTTAATGATTTGGGAACATAGGGAAACACCGGAGCAGCGGTTTCATGTTTCGAAGTACTTACTGTATTGTTTATAGTGAAGTGCTATTGCTATTCTTCAACTGTATTAAAGGGGAAAAAACTGTCTGCTCATTGGTTTCTCAGTCTTTTAGTTTACACAGTATAGTACTCCCAAATATTCTTCTAGGATTTTTTTTTTAATGGTTAAGAGAAAACCAAGCTAAAAAACCCAAACTGAAACCCCAGCTCCAAAATGCACTCTTCTTGACTCCAGTTTGGAATGCCAGTTACAGCATGCTGTATTTGGAAAACTGCACTCCATGTTGTATTAGCCACTAGCACTTGGCCACATACAGAACATAAAACAAATAATACTTTTGTATTCAATGGATAACATGAACAGCTCCTAGGCTAGAAGTGTAATTGTCCATGTTTTGAAACATTTTCTTTCCTCTTTTAGGCAGAAACTTTTTCTGTCCTCTTTTTCCTCCTCTTAAGTACCATTATGTAACTTTCATCAACAGTAATTGCAGCACATAATTGTGGCATCTGCCTTTACTGAATTTCAGCCATTTTTGTTTCTCTATTCCATGTTTTATTTCCTCTCTGCCTTGTTTTGACTTGATTGCCGTTTCACACAGCAAACCCAGCCAAAGTCTAAACATTCCCCTCACCAATAATCTGCGTTCAGTGTTGAACTGATCCATTTCTCAGCCAAATTCATGCAGAAACCCCTGGGCTCCTGCTCTTTTATGACAGCTCCACATATAAGTGATGTTGAACAAACAGTAATGGTCAAAAAGTATCAAAATAAACCCACACTTCTCTTCAGGTGCTATTCCTGCTTAGTCTAAACATGAATTCCAGAAGCTAGAATTAATTTATGTTAAAAGCCTAAGAAGCAAAGCTACAGTAATTCATACATAAATATGTGAAATTTCAATTTTTTTTTTCTATAATTAGGAATAAGTGACTGAGGTTTTTTTTTCCCAAACTGAATTTAGAGACCTGTTAAAGAAAAGGAGGTGAAAGAAATATCAAGAGGAGAGAAAAATGTAATAGCTAAGTGACCTTTTAGAAGTATCAGAATAAACAGCTGCTGATACCCTGCATTTTCATGCTAACACACCCACACTTCTTCCTTCATCTCATCTTGCCTATCACTTCCAGAGTCCCGTGGCTCAGCCTTTGCTTGAAAATCTGACCATTCTGCTTTTAGCGTGTCCTGAAGGAGAAGTTGCACATGCCTCTCATACAGACAAAATATACGAGATATATCAATAGGGGTAAATCTTAGGGAAGGTCTTAAGGGAGTATATTGAAGACAACTTTGTAAAACTGCAATATAATCCCACCAACCCCTTGCTTTTTTGTTACAAAGTAACTGTAAGCTTTTAAAAGAGAGAATTATTCTTCCCCATTTTCCCATGCTGCTAACATTTACAATAATACACCATTACTAACCTTAACATCTTTTCTGAGACTGGTTAGCACTTAGTAAGAAAAGTGAAATTTCACTAACTCAGAATCTTTGTGTGGAAGTACACAAAGATGCTCCTACAGAGTATTTTTAACAGAAACTACAACGAACACATTAACATAACCTCAGTGTGCCAAGAAAATTAAAAAGCACCACCTCTTAGCCTGAAATATAATAAACAAGTTTCAGATACAGTGTAAAACCATACACAGAAGCCAAATTTAAGAAAATAAAATTGAAAATTCTTCCCTATTTCCTCTCTTCCTCCCAAAAAACTGAGGTAATAAGTAACAAGTTTATATTTTTTTACTCTTCATACGTACAAAAAAGTGATCTCGGTTTAAGAGCATGAAGTTACTACTGTTTCTATAAACTCAAATGAGACTTGTAATGTAAAATAAAATTATTTTTATAATAATATGTTGTTAGGTTTATTTTAGGACATTGTGATTTTTAGGTTTTTACTGTTTGTCAAAGCAATTAAAAAAGACTCGTGACTCAAACCAAACATACCTAGGTAGTAGTTAAGAACCTTCAAGTAACTCAAATAACCTCTCAAGCAGTAAAGAAACTGTTTTGCTCAGAGAAATGAAAAAAAAAAAATTGAAAGAGTTGAAACGAACATTCATCACCACTGATTTTTTTAGAATAGTTCAGGGACAGGTTGAGGAGGGGAAAGGATTGCGTATATAACTTTAATACTTTACCTGTAACACTCTGCCAATCGTACTTTACTTGTGGGCTACAAGAATGCAGCCAAATGCAGGAAAGAGGCCATGTGCAGGAAAGCAAAGCTGTTTTGACTGCTAGGACCAGGCTGAAATGGTTGCAATGCCAGAGCTTTAGCTCAGAATCTGTATCTTGCAATTCTTGGGAATGATGCTTTGTGATTTGGATGTGTAAGTAAACAATAACCAAGTTTTGACAAGAGCAGGCAGAGTCAGACAGGAAAATACCGGGCAAGGGGGAGGGATGTAATCAATGTTACAACAGCTCTCATACATAAACCAAAGTGCTTTGTGGAATCCTAAGTGAAAAATAGCGTATCAAGTATTATATGATAATACCTAATATTTTTCTTATGACCCTTTCTTGTTTCAATTCTTGAGATGAATCTTTATTGGAGATTTCTTCAAAGATGCACTCCTGCTTCCTCTAGGTCTGCCAGGATAGCAAGAAGACTCGAGTGCCTAGGCAGCTAAATGCTATCCTCTATATTTAGATTCAAAGCACCTCTTTGCCAACAAGAAATCAGAGTGCTAAACATAAACCAAACTTTTTCATAAGCAGTTGCTTAAATGAATATTGACAACTTTAGACACAATGTCTGTGCTTATAATTAGAACACCAATCTTGCATAGTCACTTCAGAGAAAGAAACTGTCCCAAATCTCACGACAGATTCTGAGTTTCCTTGTATAGAAGGGTTTCCTCCATAGAGTTCAGTTTAACACAGCTGCAAGGGTAACCGCTCACTCCCACATGAGAAGTGGCTCCATTCCTTTCTCCTTCTGTCTTCTTTGTACCAGCAGCAGCTCTTGCTGGGGCGTTCCAGAGCCAGTTAACACAGCAGCAAACCACTGCTGTCAGATTAGGTTTTGCCTGTTTAGCAAGCTGAACTGGCTCAGTGACACATTCCACAAGTAGCAGGCTGAGCACAAAGGAGGGCACGGGCAGATCTCCCTCTGCAGGAAGCTGCCAAGCTGTCAGTCACACCTCTGGCAGGATACACAGCAGCCCAGAAACCCCCAAAAGGTGGTGAGGATGGGGAGCCCCTCGCTCTGACTGCCCAGTGGGCATGCTGGCATTTATTAGTGCCATGTATGTCAAATGTAATTCTACTGCAATACATAAATTACTATTAAAAGTTAAGTATTCTGAAAACTCAATTTCCACTCCAAGTTAGGCCTGCAAAGCAATCACCTTCCTCCCACTTCAGATGCGACATCTCAGTTGCTTACCTCAGAAACTAGCACACTATGTCCCATTTATTTAAGCAAGGGTGTGTCAAAGAAAAAAACCCTGTCATTCACAGCATAGTGATTAACTCTAAAAAAAAGTTCATTTAGACATAAAGGTTTGGAATCTCAACACTCTTCCTAAAAATGTGTAATTTCATAGGAGACATCAACCAGATTTCAGCAGCTCCATTTCCCCTTCTAATCATAGAGTTGTACCAATACTGCCTTATTAGATAAGGCCATTTTTTTAAGGGTTTTTGTAATTGCTTAGGAGTGATTTCCACTAACAAATTATATAATTAATGTCACTCAGTTATTCACTCTCATTTCTTTATGCAGTGATTTCTCCCACAGTACTATGTTCCGAATTTTCAGATTTACAGAAGCATTAGAAGGATGGCTTGCACTTTAGATTAGAGAGAAGTGAGACCAAAGTTAATTTCTGCAGTCAGCAGCTCTCCTGAAACTCTTATTACAGAAGGGCTTTATTTTAGTGACCAGGTCACCTTAAGCAGGTGACTGCCTGGGTTTCTTACCCCAGTGCTTATACGGTGGTTTGCTTTGCTCCGGATAGTGGCCCCCTCTACGTTCCACGATTCTTTTGGAAAAGATGGTCAAATTCTTTGATTAATGTAACAAATATTTTCCACAGAATACTGCTGTTAAGCAGACATTATGCTACAAACTGGCATAACTTCGGAGCATGTTACCAAATACACTGTGTTGTCCAGACAGGGCAAGATGTTCTTTACCAGTTAAAAGCAACTGAAAAGCTGCATTTCATGGCAATTCTAACTCGTATACTAACTCATTGGCTCTATAGCTAGAAAGCTCATGAGCTAATTGCAGTGTTTTTATTTAGGTTGAGCCTCCATTCATATAGGTTTTCTGCCTGAGTTTGTTCATCCCCTTTTTATTTTTTTTTTCCCCCTTTGAGGAAAGGATTAGGTGAGCTTTATGTTGTCTGGTTTGGATTCATACTGTAGCAATACTTCCAAGCAGTGCATAAACAGTAGTGTGGTTTGTCACTGTCCATGGTTTATTAAACTTTCTTCAACAGTGACCCACCATCAGTAGTACAGTGCTGAATGGAACAAGGAATATAGCATTTTATATAGCACCACTGCTGAGTCTGTTCGATTTTAACACATTTAATATTAACAGTCTAGGCTTATGTTTTCTCTCTTTTTTCTTCTTTTTTTTTTTTGCTAAACAGCAAGTTTACTCAAACGATAATAATTTACTCTTTCGGTGATTAGACAAGCATATCTTTGGTTTTTAATCACTTCACTCCCTCCTGGAAGAGTTCCATTCTTTTGAATTTACACAGTTGCAACAATTACAAAACAAATCTATTTATAACTGGACTACAGATCAAGACTGTATGAAAAATATGGAAACGGAAAGTGGTGGGCAGGGTACTAATGCAAATTAAATAAACTGACTTCTACTTTAAAAATAAATAAAATTTTGTTACAAAGAATACAGAAAAATCAAATTTGCCACTGAGTACAGAACTGACAATAAACACTGGCTAACAAACTAAAGTTGAGTCCTTGAAAGAATTCAGAACTCCTGCCTCAAATAATCTCGGCACACAAGTTTTCCCTGTATTTACGACTGAAACCTTGCAGACAGTCTGTAATTACAGTTTTATTGCAGCAGTTACCTCAAATCCTTGCTACAATTACATGGGATTTGACACACCCAAGCTACCACCTAGATTAACTCAAAGTGTGACCACTGTTCCAAACCTTCTTTATGACCAATTTCATGCAACTACTCTATTGATTATAATGACTACAGAATGAGGAGTATTCCAGCAGATGCCACGTGTTCTCAAGGCTGGACTAAAATGTAGTAATAGTCATGTCAGTTAAAGACTGTATGGCTGAGTGCCAGCTTGGCACTGATATTAAATGGCTCTTGAGAATACCACTGATAATGTATTAGGGTAACCTTTCCTACAGCACAGAAATGATGGATGTTCAGGATCCCCCTTCACTGCTCAGGTAGCATCAACCCAGTGATTTAAAAAAAACGAACCGAACAAAAAAATACCAACACAATTAACAACAATAAAACAAACAAACAAAAAAAAACCCAAAGCAAATGAAAAATAAATTAACACTTGCTACAAAAACATACCACAAAACAAAAACAAAAATAACAAAAAAAAAACCACACCCAAAAAAAAGGGCCAGTGCACAGCAATATAACCTTAATGATTCTTTGGGATTAGAACACTGCAACTCCTCATACTGTCTCTGGTGGTTTTCACAGAGAGCTCCCTGGTCCTTCAATGAATCTGTCCTTAAGGTCAGGGTTTGGAAGTCTTTATTCACTTTCTACACTTAATGAGCTGAAAACCACAATTTTTTTTAGTTCATTTAAAATACTGTACATTACCATCAGCTCTTTATATAGCATCTGTGCAACACAGTTAAAATAAAACCCTCGTGAAATTACTGAAATAAATAATTTCTGTAAAGGAGTAATTATGAAAATTCTGTCCATTTTTTAAATTGGAAAACAACATTTAATAAACCTCCTGCTCATTACCTAAGCACAAAAGAAAGTGAAAGCTATTCATAATTTTGATTAAAAGTCAAATATCACAGTATTTACATGTATACTGGTTTTAGGAGAGAATGTCTAGATATGTATCCTTCAAGATCCCATTCAATTAGCAGTCCTACAATTGCTGTTTAGGAGACATCATCATGCTTCCAACAAGATACCTGGTTTCACGAGAACTTCTTGAATCCCACATTCTGCTAAAATGTACAAAAACATTCACCAAAGGAATGTAATTTTCTAAAAACCTCATTAAATAATGAATCTGCTGACATCTTCACTTGCATCATTTTGAGTAAAATTGAGTGTGCAAACTAAGATCTATAACTAACCTCATTATCACAGTTCCACTGCAAGTCACCATAATGTGCAAAATTAATGCTTATTATGAAAAATTTCAAGTTCTGTTTTTTCAACACATTCCCTCAGCTACCAAAGATATCAGTGCAGAGAGAAAGATCATTAATAAATCTTGGACAGATTAAAAGAGGCAAACAGAATGTCATTACAGTATGAAGCTACAGAAGGAAAGTAAATCCTTGATGTGCTAACCAAGTCACCATTTTAAAATGAGCAACTTTTAAACAAATTCCAGTACACTATCAGAAACACGCAAAAAGTTATTAAAAAAATTAACTGCTTCTGCTCGTCAAAAGACAAGTTCCAAGCTTCTTTCATTAAAATATCCATTATACATGTTTTCAGACTGCACGCTTATCTGCCCCCACAAAAATCACATTGAAGTTTTACAGTTTAATTTAATATACTTCTGAATTATAAAAGTTGAAGGGGGTAAGACTGGGTAGAAAAGGTCATTATGTGAAAGCCTTTCTTACATTTTAAAATGGTTTCATCCACCTTAGAAAATAAGACAGCATGGTACATGAATTGAGGACAAAAATAATTACACACTTTGCTCACATCCTCAAGAGATAGGTAGAAAAAAGGTCAATTTCTTCATTCTAAGTGTTTCCTCCTCTTCAGAAAAGCACAAGTTTTACAGCTTTCTTCAAAACGCATTTCCAAGAGATGACAAGGATTAACTGCCAACTGACAGGTCCTGACCTCCCACTTCCTTTTTCCTGTCCTCTCCCTTCTCAGACTGGCACACGTATTAATTTGGATCAATACAGCTTATTAACTAGCAAATTTTATTTTAAGCCCACTGAACTATTCTCTCACATTAGCTGACCAAAATCTAGCTTCTTTGCTGTTCCCACTGTAACCCTCTAACATGAAATAGAACATTTGTTCCCACCTCCCAAAAGAGAAGTTAAGCAAAACTTTCCCAAACATGTATGATCACGTACTGTGTTACGCAACAATGCAAACTGTCTGGTTTTATTCACCATAAGGAATAGGAAGGTCCAAAAAAACTTCAGCAAAACAGACAGATAGCTCTTTCCTGTACCTCCAACACAGCCTTCAAGATGATGTGATGCCATCAGGAGAAACTCAACATGAGCTTTCAGAAATGTCCCTAGCACAGAAATAGTTTCAGGTTTCGTACCAGTACGTAAGAGGTTGCTCAGCTGTCCTTCGTGAGAACGCTGAAGAGCTGATGTGAACACCAGCAGCTGGAGGTAGGAAACAATCGACACTTCTTTGTTTTTCTAAGAAGAAAATCACTATATGACCCACTCAAGAAATTTTCATTTAGTAGATCAGCTCAAAGGAAAAAACCTCAACAACTATTATCACAAAAACCTTATTAATATTAGAGCTACATATTTTTACACCAATTGGGTATTGCAACAGTGTGTAACTGATGTGAAACCTGTCACTAATCAATAAAAGCTTAAATAAATTCTTCCTCACATAGAATCATACAAAGCAAATTTAGGAAAAGGGGAGAGGCTGAGGTTCTTTTTCAACCAGTCTCCTCAAATAATGGGTGATTTGCAAAAACTTACTGGAATGTTTACAAGAAGTAAAACATTTACTTGCCTCTACCTCCAAAATTGCTGGATCATGGCTGTCTCTGCTCTTAAAGGAGACCTGAAAAGCAAAAAAAAATTGGGCTTGTGCCCTATTTTGCTTCTTTAAGATGTTTGAGAGGCATGAAGAGTTGGAATTAGGGCTTTTTTTTTTTTTTTTTAACCCTGTGATGGACATATATTATTCCTTCTTGTTTACACTTGAGACTGAAATTTCAAGAAGCCATAATATAAGACAATGACAATCTAGTAAAGGAAGAACAGTGCAAGAATCAACAGAAGCTAAGTCACAGAAGAAAGAACAAACTTTTTTCCCTCTCACCCCTACTTCTTCAAGTTCTCCTTCATTTGAGTGACGAGTAACATAAAATCCTTTTCCGGAGTTAAGCATTCTTTCACTACCACTACTGGTGATTTGCACACAAATTTATGATTTAACACTGTGCATGCTAAAGAAAATGGGAAAAAAAACCCAGAAATTTGATTGAGGTTGTATTTTAAAATTTTAAGATAAAAAACAATTGGGGAAAACTCAAGTCCTTTTCAGGGACTCTATGGTTCAAAATAAGAAAATAAGTAGAAAAATAATTGTTAGACATTCTCTGCACATGGAAAAGAGTGAAAAATCTATGAGCTGGCTAGCTATAATAAGGGAGACAAACATGACTTTCTCTTCCACTACTAATATAGCCTGTAGGACATTTCCTGTGTACGCTGTAGTGATGCAGTTATCAGAATAGAAAAGCTGCTGCAATGTATTTTCTAAAAATTAGCGTATTTCACCTTATAGCACTAGGCTAATTTAAAAGTAAAATAAAATTAAAATTTATACTAGATGCAAATGAGCAAAGAGTATCGTTTATTTTAACTAATGCCCATTACAGCTGGGGCAACTAAAATAGCTCATTAGTATTAGGTGAGATGGGATGGCACCATGTATTTCTAGTCAAAAAAATTGTTCAAAGCCCTTTCCTATTCCTTCCACCCATACTTCAACTATGTAATTACCATATACAAAAAAGGAAAGTCTAACTTTTTTGGGTTTGTTTTGTTTTGTAAAAAGGGACATTTAAAATGCTGCTTATGGAAAAACATGCAATCATCAAGAAAAATGAAAGCATTATGCCTAAAAATAAGAAAAATATATCCAAAGTACATCCTTAGAAAACTGTTTAAGACAAAAAAACTTCATAAATTATGTATCATTGAAAAACTACTCAACCAGTACAGGATTGCAGTCAATATTTTAAGCCAAATCAGTGAACTAGCTGAAGGTTCTCATCATTACACACATGGAACGTGATCTTCCTGAAATGCTAAACCAACATTAGATAGGCCAAAGACCTGAGCATCTTTACCACAGGTCTATTACTCAACTCAGCTCGCTATTATCAACAATTATAATGTTACTTCTCCAGTTGGAACACGCAAAAGGCACCAATTCAAATAATACTGGCGCTTAATTAAATGCTCCAGGGGCATAATTCAAAAGGGGTTATTTTGGTTTGTGGGGTTTGGGACAGCTGGTTTGTGTTTGGGGATATTTTATGGTATATTTTGCTTTTGTGTTTTTTTTGGTTGGTGAAGGTGGCATGTTTAGTAGGGGGTGTTTTTCCCCCCACATACGAATTATAAACAGAGAATGGAACGAAAGAAAACCATGAAAAAAGCAACAAACTTCATGTTTCTTTAAAATATTGGGAAAAACTCTTTAAAAATATGAACCACAATTAACAAAATGATGTTTAGTTAAGAAATGACTTAGAGGTCTATAAAGCATCAGATTTCAAGATCACATAGAAGACTGTTTCAAAGCTATGAAGAAAAAAAAAATCACAAAATGATATTTTTTTCTCCTTTCTGTTGAACAAAAATTCTTTTCATCAAAAACTTCCTACTTTTCTGGGTAAAATATATGGTGACACAGAAAGCTAAAAATCAAACTGAACATTTTAATGCAGAGACTCATGTATCTCATATCATGGAATGTGAAGGTGAAGTTTAACTTTGCAGGTTGAGTCTATTTAACAACCAGCTGTCACTGAAAATAGCAGCCCTGACTCTGCTGCTTCCACCGAGCTGCCCCTGCTGCTTACACAATTGTGCAGGGGCCAATTTAGGAAACTCACAGACTCAATTGACTCCCGAGGATGCACATGGAACAGTGGGAACAGATGTCCTAAGGCCTTTAATGGGAACTGACCATCAGATCAATCCAAACATAGTGCCATACCACTCACAGAAAACCTTCAATAATTTGCAATAGAGAGAAGATTTTGTCCTCTGAGGACTACTAATGTGATTAGAGCTCAGGCATTACCTCGCTTAGGAGTGTGTGAGCCTCTTCAATCCTGCATAATTTGACAAAAATTTAAGTAAAGACACTTCAAATTCGATTCTAATTTAAGGATATCTGTGGTTACTCCAATATCCATTATATCACCCTCTTAGAGACAAGGGTATTTATATAGTGTAGAATTCACTTTAAGATTATCCAAACATATGTTTGAATGACACAAACATATTACTTTTTTATAAGATTATATTTTCTAATACCCTTTTTACTATGCAATACATACTACATACGCAACTATTTATCTTGATACCTTTTCTGCCTATGCAACTACTTCATACAAAGTATTAAATCCTATTGAAATTTTACGGAACAGAAGTGGCTGACTGACTTTGGGGAAAGAAAAAACTCTAAGTAATCAAGCAAAATCAAGTCAAAATCAAAGTACCTCAACTACTAGTTTCAATGCTATTCTCCACAGGAATTTGAAAGAAATTAATCTTCTGCTGTAATTTACAAACAATGCTTAGACTCTATACTCAAACTTCTTGCTGCAAAACCATATGGTCTCACAGGGACAGACACCTTCACAAAAAAGTGCTTACATAAGTCAGAAAAATCATCAGCAAAAGTTGTTGATAGGATTTTTTCTCTCTTTTAGTAAAGCACATTTTAATTATTCAACAAGCTACACTAATACTCAACTAAAGCAAAACTGAAGCTTCCAATGCAAGTCATGCTCTGCTAAGCATACACAGTACAACCTCCACATCCTCCCTGTTCTGTCCCCAACCCTTACCCTGCAGGCAGAGTTAATAAGATTTATTCCACTTTTGTAGGTAGGATGTCACATTCTTGTGATGGAGACAAGAAGGTGGAAACCATCTGCACTAAAACTTTATTGACTGACTTAGTACAAAATATACAACTATTTAGTACTCAAGCTTCACAAGGCAAGGAAGGCACACATTGCAGTTGCAGTGTATGCAAAGTAAAAAGTATGTACAGCTCATAGTCTATAAAAATGTTAAAGGAGAGGGAAGCATAAAATACACAGACAAATCAATGGATGAAGAAAGAACTTTAAAAAAAAAAGAGGTGTCTCAAAGCAAGACGGGATGTTTTTATTTGAGCACTTAAATACATATAAACTGTTTTAATAGCTTGCTGTAACATGATACAACATGCAGGATAACACACCTATTAAGAGTTTTAAAACACTGCCCCATTTTAGGCATGAGAAGTAACTTCATTACTCTGAAGAAACCAACAAATAACCTCTTAAATCTGATGACGAAACAGTACATAAAAATGCCACAAATATTCAAAAACACAGGCGTGCAAACAGTTTTTCCAATATACCTATGTAAGAAAAAGCACTAAGAAAAGAAAGAAGTACGCCAAAAAAGAAAGTTTGCACTGTGTATGTTCACCAAGAGCCCAAAGAGCATCTGAATTACTGGTGAACAAGCACATAACACCTGAAACTCCAGGTTCAGAAATTATTAATACAAAGCTCCGCACTGAGCTTTTCACTTTGCACACTTCAAATGTTTCCCTTACGTATGGGAATAAGCTCGGGGGGGTTTTTTGTGGTATGACTACAACTGCACACAGTCCCAGGACACTGAATTCCATGCATTCAAGTTCTGTATGTCCTAATATTCACCCCCTCCTCCAAGTAATTACGTGGCTCTTAACACTATTAACCACTGCAAATGTTGGTATGAAGAACTGAGTGAACAGACTGGAATTCAAATATCTAATTTGATACATATGAAAAAGCTGCAGAAAGCAAGAAACTGTTTATCGTCACAGAAAATATATTTGCAAAAATCACAGATAAATAAGCATTTATGAATATGATTAAAAAAACCCCCAACCTTTTGCTACTATTGTCACAATTTTGTGGAGACTTAGCACCTTGTTCTCAGCTTCCTCCTGATCCCTCAGGCCTAATTTTGTCCATCTCAAACTTGCTGCATTTCCTGTTGTCTGTGTTGCCTCACTTCCTTTTTAATAACCCCCCTTGCAGAGTCTCAAACTGGTCACTCAGGTGAGCATACTTTACTTCTTTTTTTGAAACAAGCAAAAATCTCCAAAACCTCTGCCTGTTTAAACTTTTTTTATTTATTTAAGGCCAGTAACAATACACACACTGAAAGACCACTACTGTAATAATTAAAACTTGTTGCTGAATACTGCTCAGGATTAATGACAACTGGCTAGTACAGGAGTGTCACACAATATGACCAAAGTAACAGCACTTTAAGGGAAAAAAACCACAAACAAACAAACAAACAAAACCAAACAAAAACCACAAACAAACAAAAACCAAAAACCCCCTATATGATTAAGATTTTTGTTCTCTGAGATTAGATTTAGACAAACCATACTGGAGTCCCAAAATTTTAGCTTGCTCTTTACCAATAAGCTGTTTTTATTTTAGCATATAGGAATGTACAAAGTCCATGATGCACAAAACTAGATAAAGGGGAAAAAAAACCCAAACACATAAAATGCAACTTCATTACAGAACTGTTATCTACTTCAGCAGTATACACACACACACACAAACACATTGTATATATATATGTATAGGTATAACAAAAGTTTTTGTGACTTGTATAAAATTTAGATAAATTAAGTGTTACATTATACGACATTGAAATTTTGTGCCATACATCTTACCCGTTATGCTTCTTTTTATACTTAAGCTTAACTCCAAATAATTTTTTCCCAGTTTTAGAGACTTTGACCAGAAGGAATAGTCAGGATGATTTAATCTGGCCTTCAATATATCATAGGCCATTACTTTTCAATAGAAAGAGAACTGCTCTGACAGTAATCTTTAAAAATTGGTATAGAGTGTATCCAAGGTCATCATAACTTGACTCTGCTAATACATGGAATTAAAGTTTGTTTCTAGATGGATTCTTCACATTTTCTTGAAGAAAAATCTCTATCACTCAAAATCTGATTTTAAAAAAATTCTTCGCTTTGATGCACAGATATACCAAGGGCTACTGGTAAATTCTCCTTACTTTCTTTCACAGTACATTTTGAAATGTGACACCTTAACCTCATTCTCAACAGTCCAAATGGCTAAGAAAATGGGGAGAAGGGACAAAGAACATCAATATCATTGCTACCTACTTTAAAAAATCTTAGGTAGTTGTGCTCAGAGTGACCTCCCTAGAGAGAATACTTCAAATACCAGATGCACCAAGAACATTGTTATGCAGCCAGAAACTGAAGTACAAATGTGAGACACGCTCTATAGGTCCCAACCATAAATATCGTTCACATTTTCAGTTTTTTAGTTGTTGATCCTACATAGGCAGGATCTGAGCCTGCAGGAAATTATGATTCATTGTGTATCCCTGCAATAAAACCAAGTTTTACGACATGCTTTCAGCAAGACTGTTTTCATCAGAAAGAAAAAAGCATGTTTAGCAGGTGTATATATATTTCAAATGACAAGTACCATCAACTCAGATTATAGGGGGAGATAGAGGGTCTGAATTTTGCTCAGTGGTACATAAACCCTGTCAACAAGGATGCTTAACAGTGTTCTTCTGGGTGACTGTTTGGAGAGCTGCAAGCTCTCAGCTTCTAGATTTTTCATGTCCTAAAGCTTAGTGGTACAAGAAAGTTAAACTTTTTTGTCAAAGTTACCAAGACAGTGAGCTTTTCCTATTTGACCCAGCGTATAACTTAACACAACCATTTTTGTCCAACTTTTTAGTGAAATTTGTGAAAATTGTCCATGGGGCGAGTGCAGAAAATTACCGTATTTGTGCATCCTAGCTGGTACTTTTCAAACAGGACACCCCCTGCCTTCCCCCCCCCAAAAAAACCCCTTAGACTGGAAATGAAAATTCCCGTTCAGTTTTAGACTTGGGAACCTCACTCTGGAGCACAATCAGACACACAGCAATTCCTCCCAAAAGGGGCTGCAAGTCCTTCGAGAATAGTGAAGAACATAAAGGGAAAGCATGTTCGTGCAAAAAGGGTCCAGGAAAGGCAATTGTAAAGTTCCTTTACTTTTCCACATCTTAACACTAAAAGTAATTTCAAGACAGAAATTCTCCTCTCTTCAAGAAGATCTGCACCTAGAGATTGTGTGAAAATATAGCAGAATAATATCTCTTCAAAATTGGATATTACAACATTATTTTTGAATTTTGTATATGGAAATAACAAATTTCTCTAAAAGCAAATACAAGAAAGAGTTCCTCAAAATTCTAACTGAACTATGTAACAAAGAAAATACTCAAAAAATGCTAACAGATTTTTTTCAAGTGTCCAAAGTCAACGAAACATAATCAGAACAATTTAAGCAGAAAAATGTGACAGCCTTGTTGCATTTTTTTTACAGGGAACAAAGAGTACAGTATGTCCATTTAAGACTATTCGTTCTGGAAGAACTCACTCCTCGACTTTATTTGAGGCTGGGAATTTATACTGAATGCATGATAGTCTGAGGAAGCCTTAACAGAGTGGCTTTGATTACAAAAACTGTGGCTGGACAGTGTGGGCTGCAGTACCCACCTGCAAAGTGAAATGACTATTCAGTGTTTGAGCAGGGGAAGCCATCTAATCACTGCAGAACCTAATCCTAAATGGATGAGCTGACACAGTTAC
The DNA here is from genome assembly GCA_013398015.1 of Oreocharis arfaki. Taxonomy (NCBI): domain Eukaryota; kingdom Metazoa; phylum Chordata; class Aves; order Passeriformes; family Paramythiidae; genus Oreocharis; species Oreocharis arfaki. Next base: position 79,488 of record VZRR01005724.1, on the reverse strand, counting down.
ACTAATACTGTGCTGCAGCACTGCTGTGCCATGAAATAAGTCTACTAATCTGAACGCATGTCAAACTCCCATTCCATGGGGCTTTTTTTAACAGTGCAGAAGAAAGAAAACTGGAAAAAACTGTTAAAGAAACAGACAGATAATTGCACTTCAAAATGCCAGATCATAAAACACCTTATCAAGCTCTTATTTAATGCTTATCACTGTTTACTTGGCATGAAAGGACAATGAGCAGGAACAAATCTGCATTTATTGACTTTATGAATTACCTACAGAAAACATAACCAATAATCATGTAGCAGCTTATTATTAAATACAATAATTTAATAAAATTTATCAGTTAATATGCCCAGAAAAACATTGACTTCAAAAGAAAAGCAGACTACTTAAAAAACATGCCAGTTACGATCTAAGATGGGCTTTCTAGTTTTCTTTCTGTAAACCATGATCAATTCACACAATTACAACTTTTTTTTTCCTAGGCCTGATTTCTCACAGCACTTTGCTTGCATCCTGTGATATTACAATGTTCCATTACGAAATAAAATCTAGCTTTTTTCTCTTCAACAATGACACTCTGTTTAGGTTTTCAACAAAACAAAAAACCTTTTAAGTTTCCACACCCTACAAATTCTGTTAAGAAATTGTTTTATCCGTAATGATTTTTTTGTTTGTTTGTGTATGGTTATATCTAAGACCAGTCATTACTGCTAACCACCCAGTATGTGCAATATGCCTTCTGAACAAACTTTATTAATTGTGCCTAATTACTGCAGGCAACCACTCTTACTCTGCATGTGACCTCTATTCACCTAACAGTTGAAGCTCTGAAGTTCTAGTTGAATTACCATGCATTGCCATATCCACTGAGCTCCTCAAAAGAATTCTGTGTACACGCTTTAAAGCTGCTACAGTAATTACTCCTTTTCACTTACTGTTTCACATTTTTGGCCAAATTAGTCTAGCATCAAACATTCAGCTTTCATTCCACAATAAAGCTGTTCAAGCTTGCTGAACACAGACCTTCCAAATTTCGTAAGGAAAGCAACCAACCCATTCTTTAATTTCTTCAAATGAATGAAATAAAAAACATTTAAGTGTTACTATAATAATTTTATACCCTTTCTTACTGTCCACTGATATAGTTTGTGTATTTTTACTGTTAGAATATTCTTCAGCACTGGCATTTGAAATAAACAAAGACTACTAAATCTTCTATGTTAATTTCTTTGCTTTACTCCTCCTTGTTATTTCTGTTCAGATATGCAAAAATAGCTGCTACTTAGAAAAGTCTATCTCAGACTGCATTAGGCAACAAGCTTCAAATACTTGGAATAGAGAAACTCAGTCAAAAACTTCAATTAAAAAAAAAATTCTGACATGTAAGATATGTAAAATGCCATGTCATGCAGGATACAATAGGTTTTCAAAAACCGCTGAAATAATGACCCATGGCAACAGATGTTTCACACAGAGGAATGAGAAGGAACAGGACAGGGCAAGCATCTTCCAGATTTGCAACTCTTAACACTGAAGTTGAGGTTTGTTTCTTTCTGCTTCTGCTATAGCCACGGTTATTAAACGGCAGGATTCAAGAGTCACAAAGATTTTTAAAATAAATAAAATTACCAAAGCTCACCATACATTACTACATTTGTCTTTACTGTCACTAGGTTCGTGAAAAAACAAAGCCATCTTCAAACAGATGAAAATTTCCTGTTAATTTTCTTCACCTCACGTCTTCTCCACCAGATAAACGAGGGCATTATCACTGTTTAATACAAGTTTTAATTGAGTACTGTCACTGGTGGGAAGAAAAGTATGGAACCACTACTTTCCATATCAAACAAAGCAGGTAATTAACAGCTACTTTGGCACAATCCCTTATCACCAAAATACACAACACTGTTAAGTTCTCTCAATGTGAATGCTTTGCTTCAACAAAGGAAAGCTGATGTTTCAGGGTCACATTCACTCCTTTAATACACAGGCATAAATTTACTGCTCAGTCAGACACCTATAATTAAACACAAGAAGAATAGAATTCTAATATTCCGACAGGCTTGCATATGAGTGGGATATCTCCCCCTTTAAAGATGATTGCCTTTCATTTTTTAGTTTCAAGCAGCTACAGTTCACTTAGTTTTGATTACATAGCAATTAGATATGCAAATACAAGAGATCCAAAAAAATGCTTTTTCAAATGTCAGATTGTAAGCAATCAAGCTTATTCTTTTCTCCTGTACACACAAGCTATTCATTAAATAGCTATTGTCTTAAAAACATTCCAACAGATTGCATTTATCAGTGTTTTAGAAGCAATGGGAGTGCACATTACTCAGAACACAGCTCATCAGGGAACGAAATCGATCTTACAATTAATTTAATATATTCATGATGGTGGTTAACTAAGTTGAAACTAAGTATCGTCGTCTTTGGGCATTTTTCCCATGTTATTAAACAATATTGAAACTCACTGCATCATCAAATTAACCAAAAGTCACTTGTTTATATATTTAATACAAATGTCATTGGTGATAAATGTCACCGCTAAAATCACTGAATTGTGACTATCAGTTTTTCATCTTATGTAGAAAATCCATTCTGAATTTTCATCAACTATTTTTTCATTGCATCTTACAAATATGTTCACATAAAGGCATTCACTATGAAATGATGTGGTTAGTATAATTTTGGCAGGAACAGCCATTCTGACACCTGTCCTTCTTTTTCTCCCCTGACGGCTCACAAATATGTTCTATTACAAATACAGAAGTTCCCATCCATGTAAACCACATTTTTGGTTTGATTGATTCTTTGTGACATATTTCACTTGGAAGCAGCTTAAGATGCACTGATTGCTGGTTAAAATGGTGGGAAAGGATATTTGGCAGCAGCTCTGAAGAGACCAGGAAAGAGTTAACTACTACAAAACTGTATGGACTGGTCTATAAAATATTCTTACCCACAGCTCTGGACAGCCACTGACAGTTTGAAAGCTTGCTCTTGCAAAACTCAAAAACACAAGAATAAAATGGGATGGGGGCAGGGGTTGGTTGGTTGTTTCTCTAAAATCACCTCCAAACTAACAGGAGGGGGGAAAAAGATCCATAAAAGCAAGCCCATGTGTTCAGTGACTCGGCTGTGCAGAAATGTACACTAACAAGGGAAGCTGAAACAGTTCTTTCCTCAGGCTGAGCTTTCAAGCTAGGTAACTGAAGTAAATAAAATGCTTTCCTAGCTGATTCCATGATCACCAGCCACCCTTCAAGATGTCTCTCACAGGAGCACAGATCCTTTTTCAAGGTCAGGAGAGCAGCAAAAATTACAAGAGGTGCCTGACTCAGAGGTCTGTTTAAAAATCTGAAAAAAATCAGTTTTGCTCTTCAGCCCAGCTGTAGGCCCCAAAGTCAGACCCAAGAAAAAGCTGGAAAGGCTTTTTACAAGAACTGACTTTTACGAACTAACAGATGAATGTGTGTGACAACTCGACATTTTGAGGGTCTTCAAATTTGCTTTTTTTTTTCCCTCCCTTTAAATGCTCAATGTGATTTTTTCTTTCCCTCTCCTTGCAATACAGGAGCCTTATTTAACCAGCCAGCGAGGTAAAACTCATTGCCTGTCAGCTTGCTGCTGCTGCCGCCCATGCAATGGTTAATATTCCTTCTGTTGCTTCTTCCCTAAGGGTCACTATAAACAACTGTTTGAGCAGCAAACATAACCTGGGTATTTGAACTCCTACCCTCTTCAGCCAAACATAAAAAATGATACAGCTGACAGGGCAACCTGAATAATTCCCTCCCAGTGGTGCCCCTGCAAACACTCCCTCATCTATTACATGGCTCTCCAAGAAGACACTGGGAAAATCCTCTATCTGCTACTGTGAAACACCAGGATCCAAAAAGCACACTCAAAATGCCACATTCCTGCCAATTTCTGCATCTGGAAAGATTGGTGATGCAGCATTGTCTGATCAAATTTACTATACTTAATACTCCGACTTTCAGAAACAGCCAGTTGCAAGTGGGTTTAACAGGAACACAAGTAATATGCCAAACATGACTTGTTTAAAGTCATTACACTTTATTCTACCTGGTAGATTCTTCTCCAGAAGTCATGAAATATATATTAGACTGCAAATAACAAGTCTGAAGCCTGCAATAACCAAATCAGACTTCCTTAAAAGAGCCTAAACACATAATCAATAATAAATGTGTTTTCCTCTTCAAAACATTTCTGCAGGTGCATATAGAAAACAAGGCAAAATCTTCTGTATGTCTGAGTTTTCTTAGAAACAGATAATTGTGGGGTTTTTTTGTTGTTGTTTGGTTGGGGTTTTTTTAGGAAGGTTAATTTTACCACCACATGAACTATTCCAGAAAGGTGCATTGCAAGCTAAATTGATCATTTAAAAGGCTGGATACTGAAAAATTCCACTAGTCAGGCTGCAAAAACCAATTTTGGTATTTGCAATACCCTTGTGTCCTCACTGCATACTAATTCCCAGAGTAGCTTCAATATTTCAAACCACGTAATTTTTAAATTTATCACTTATTTTGGTTTGTAATACAGCTTATCTTAAGACCTTTTCTGACTCATGATGTTGTGAGTCAATGTGAGCTAACAGATTTAAGTTCTATGTCTTTTTGTCAGTCAAAATTTAAGTGAACATTCAATTCCAGCATTGTCAACTTGAAACACAGAAGTATTTCAGAGTCACCTCAAAGACTGCTTGGTCATTTATGGATCACTTACTAGATGGAGAATGAATACAACATACTTTATCAACAGAGAAAACCTCCATTTCTTTCTATAAAATTTGGTTTTACATCTAAAATTTGTCAACTACTAGCTTTTAGTTCTTGAAACCATGTATCACTAACAGCATATTACACAAGTTCAGCAAGCCAGTTAAAATATCCACCAAGATCCCCAAGAGCCTAAAAATTAAATTCCCTTGAATACATATGGTTGTAAATATGGGAACATTTGAAATCAATAGCTCTGAATCTTAAGTGGCTCCGAAATAATTCCATCAAGCGGATCAATTAAAACAGTCAGGTACTTCAGGTGGATTCAGTCAGACAGCTAAACATGGTTTTTAATTCTTTATCACTGTCTGATTGCCACAGAAGCAGTAATTGTTTCTGTGTGGCTGCAGGACTGAACAGTCCAGATAACCATTTATAAAAATACTCCAAAGAGCCCACAAGCAGTGGCTGAGCTGTTATTAATAATGTTATGAGTCCCATCTTTCAGAAAACTACTTCTTTCTTATTCAAGACAAACATGCAATTCTTAGAGTTTATAGCAGCTTTACCACAGAAAAGGACCCAGCGCTGTCACCATTTCTTTCCGTACACCACAGGAAAGTACCACCACAGCAGGAATACCAAGGGCCAATAAATTAAGGTACACAATCACACTTAGTGAGGAAAAAAGCTTATCTAGGGCAAAACATCAGGTTCTGGTGTCTAGACTTTAAAGGTCTAACAGACAGAAAATGAACCAGCATTTTGACATGGAGAAACATGGGAAACAAAAAGAAAAAAATATCTGCAACTAGGAGCCCATATCCATGCTTTGGACAGGATTTAGGGAATTGCTCCCAGAGCTCCAAACTGCAGGCATAAGGCATGCACAACACCAAACAATACCAAGAGAGGACAGGAGAATAGAAAGACCAGTTTTCAGCTTTTAATTTATAACACTGGGGGCTGATTTTGCTGGCTATCAAGCTGGAAGAAGTTTTCTTAAAATAAGCTGCTACGCTGTTAAAAAAAAAATCCAACAAAGAAAACCACCACAATACCAATATCAATTCAATATAGAAGAAAATAATTTCAAGAAAACTCTCCAAATAGTTAAATAACTCCATACCAGAACACTCAATTCCATGAAATTATGACCTCAGTGGAAACAATCATATCAACCTTGTGTCACAGCACGTGATCACAGAACACTACAGAAAGATTACGAAGAAAGTAACACCTACATCAGACTTACCAGACAGAAAAAAATAGTATAATAATTTACATAAGTATTTACATCCAAACATTCAAGTTATATGCACTCACTGCCCACATGCCAGATAAAGGCACTCAATTAACAGGCTGTTCTCTGCTTTTGAAGAAAAATCCCTTCCATTTGTGCATGCAAAAATACCACTAGCACACTTGTAAAATGATGCATAAAAGAAAGGAAAGTTTGGTTCATAATTACATTGCCTATTTTTAGTTGTGTCACGAATCAAAGAGGTTTCAGGAATTCCAGTTAAGATACTAATTCATCTTAACCTTTCATTTCTACTCATTCTTCATGTCACACCTACAGCTTACCTACAGAAACCTCTAGCCAAGTGTGAGAGCAACATTGCTATCTACAGACAGAACCTCTTCAAAGGCTACTGCATCCAGAGTTCATGCTCCAGTAACTTCAAGGCAAGCAAATTGGTAAATCTGCCTTATCACCCTGACTTCCAGGAAATAATTTTCTTTATATATTTTTGCTGTTGGATTTTTTTCTTCCCATTCAGATAGTCTTATGCACGCTAAATAATTTCAACTGCTAGTTAGCAGCATGAGAAGCGTGTCATTATTTCCTTCTGTTTCATGTAATCTTCCTTGCCTGCATTACTAAGGTTCCCCAGTTACAACTCTGTTTTTAAACACCAATGTTTATATCATTTGCTACCATGATGCAAATAAATGAAGTGTTGCTAGAAACCAAAACTCAGTTTATTGCACTTCCATGTCATCTAACTGCATTTTCAGAGAATAAATGAAGCACCATAGAAATTAACCTTCCTTTTATTACAATACTTGATAAAGCACATGACCAATGAGAAGAAGGTACTCAAGGATCAAGATGGAAAAAGATAGCCAGAGAAGATTTCTACAGAAAACTAAGAGGAACCTTATGTCAAATCAAGGAAAAATGAATATAATTTATTAAACACAGGAGAAATTCATGAAAGAGGGGGGGAAAAAACCCCAGAAGAGTTGACCTAGGAAGGTCAGACATTAGGAAGAAGGGAGGGAAGGAGGGAGACTGAGGCTTCCCATGGAAGTGGTCACAGAATCAAGCCTGACAGAGGTCACAAAGTATTTGGACAGTACTCCTGGGCACATGGTGTGACTCTTGCAGTGTCCTGTGCAGTGCTAGCTAGGGGTTGGACTCAGTGATCCTGAAAGGTCCCTTGAAACTCAGTATATTCTATGATTCTGTGTAAGACTCAATAAGAAAAAAAAAAAAACAACTCCTGTAGCTTTTGCTGTGAAAATGTAACTGCTCTGAGAATTATTTTAGGTTACTTTCCACACTACTATACATATGTTCACTTCCCACAAATGTTAAGTTTTTCATGCATCAAAACATCCTGGTGTTTCCCAGCAATTGTGTCAAATTCATGATATATTTATACAGACTAGACATCTCCTCCCTGTACTGATTCCATCCATTCTTATCAAATTTTCTACATAATTCTGTAACACCTTCTAATGAAATCAACCAATAATTTGATATTCCCATTTTTTTCCTACAGCCAGAGTTTTCGTGTTACTTCAGCTGCCAGTTAAACCATTCTGTTAGGCCCATGAAAACTACTGCCCGAATGCAGTCATTGTTTTGCAGATCTTACTTTCAACACCCAAAAGCAGCCTAATGTTTTCTTCATTTCAAGCTATTAAGGTTAGGACAAGATTTTGTTTGTCACGTACGAATATAGCACTGAACTGACTTATGAGTCAAATTATATTCAAGAATCACTAACATCAACAAATGCATCAAGAATGCATAAATATTGTGTGTTGTGTTTGTTCTATGGCAAGTTTGTGGCACTTAAATCAGATAATTTACACAGAATATCAAATTCTATTACGTTAAACAGTCTCCAAGCATTGCTTGGAGTGTTCTACTACAGTAAGAGTAATAAGTTCTCTCTAACAGAAAAACAGATTTGTGTACTTGGCCATACCAAACATTTAAATAAGCTTTCATTCTTTCATGCATATACTTAACACACACTTTAAACAGAACTGTTTTGAGTTGTAAGCAAATTTTTAAAGACATATTCACTGTGCACGCACTTCAGTGAGTCCTACATTTATCAAAACATTCACTGCCCAAAAAGATGTGAAAAAATGTAAAAATTACTAGACACAAGCTGCTAATTACTCTCATGAAAGGCTAAGAAAAATGTCCAACCAGCTGTCAATAAATACCCACCTCTACCTTAAAAGTGTCAAGACTAACAATAAAACCTTGCAACTACAGCTGGATAAACTGTAAAGTGAGGATACTGTCCCACCACATCCTTATTAACAACTACGCAGCTACGTGAATTGCATTCGTATCCTCAATTCACAGTACTATAGGCCATACACAGCACAAGTGTAGCCTGTGATTAATGATATCCATTTCAATCCAAGTCCAGGCATGACAAAGGCTAATACTAAGTCAGAAAACCTAAGGAAAGTCACCATCTATAAACAAGTTTAAACTGATCAGTCATTTTAGGAATTACAGTTTGTGACTGTTACCATACAGTTGACAACGAATCCAGTATCTTGCTGCAAATAAATAGCACAGATTACTTGTCTCTATTTTAAAAACAATAAAATAGCATGAAGTTAAATATCTCTATGTTCTAAATGTTCAATTAATAATTTTAATATTTGGTTTCAGCAATAGCTGTATCTTATTTCGTGCTTACTCTTTTACTCTATGCTTAAGAGCCTTCCTATCAGTCTCAATAAAATGGCTAAATCTGACCCTGAGGAGCCATATCCCCTATGGTACACAACCACCTGCCTGTACTCTGTCTGCACTCTGTCTGCCAGAAGCCACCCAAAAAATAAGGAGAACCAAGAACTGCCAGGAACTGATAGTTACTCAGGAATCACACAGGCATGCTGCTTTTCCCCCTGAAACAGCAAGTTCTAACTCTGTTCCCACATTTAAGTAGACTCAATCTTCATGCAGGTACAAGAAAATTCCCACGAGCCTCAAACTAAGTGTGGCCTTTCCCACACAGAATTGCAAGCACAGTTGCATAATACTGAACAAACACACTGAAAATGCAAACCTGAATACAAATTATTTCTGGTAAGCAAGATTATCACAGCATTAATTCTTGAGAAAGATAGAAATGTTAGCAGGGAAAAAGTTTCAGGTTACAGTAGATCTTCATTTTTTAAACCTTGCTTCATTACTTTGATAGACAAAGCAAAATACAGATAGATGTTTGCAGACAATTTCATCAGCACCTCAAAACAATTCTGTATGCAGAGTCTCCCATGCCTTTCAAAACTTCTATTCAAATGCCAGCTACAAACTGCTGTGAGCTGAAACCTGGTCAACTTTTTACAACACAATCAACACTCTCCGTGCTTACCACCTAACAAAAGCTTAGGAGTAATTCTGCAGAAAGAGAACTTCTGCCATTCTATGGGATGAGTCTATTCCCATTCAAGAGACATAGCATTTTAATTTATAAACCAGACTTGTTTATATAGAGATGTTCAGGCAATGATCCAGGATTCCCTTGATATACCTTTTCTACTACACTTCATGCTACTTTTCTCCAATTTCAAGATAATCTAGATTCTCTCACTGCTTGATCTTAAGATTTTTTCCTCACAGGGAACTGACAGAAAAACAAATATAAAGAAAGCATAATGCAAGTTGATTTCAACTAGCAGGGCTTTGATTACACTTCTACAGTCTACAGCTTCCAGTGTATTTAATGGCATTAAAGAAGTATTTTGTTAAAGTTAGTTATTTCCATATTTAATTAGCTCAATAACCAATTTAACTGCTCTCAGAACAAAATGACATATAATGAATTTTTGATAGCAAAGTTAATCATAGCCAAAGGCTTCAGCTACTTTTCACACTACAGATGAAAACCCATGTCTTAATAGTGTTAAAATCCGCTTGAAGCTGCAACTTTGTATCAAGCTCATGCAGAAATATATCCAAAATACACTGGATATATTCGGTATGTAGCCAATAAAGGGCAAAAGTATATATAAAAAAAAATCTGAAAGATGCATTGCATCAGATAANCTGCAACTTTGTATCAAGCTCATGTAGAAATATATCCAAAATATACTGGATATATTCGGTATGTATGAAAAAAAAAATCTGAAAGACGCATTGTATCAGATACGTATCAGTAATTTTTTCTGAAAGACTAATATTGCCTTGTAATAATTTTTAAGGTCCTCAGGCACCTAATTTTTTTTCCCTTCAAAATAAAACCATTCTGCTCTTGAAAGTAAGAGCATTCCCCTGGCTGCTATTAAAATACTCTTGAAATAAATTACTTCAAATAAGAAACGTTTGTCAAATCTTATATAAAACTTCAGGAAAATGTTCTCTTCTTGTAAAATTTGCATTCCCATACATAACTATGCTAGTTGTGCCTGCATTCTTCACTACTGTCATTGTGAACAGAACATTTTTTACTTAAGGAAAAGATGTATGAGGGTAAGATCCAAAGATAACATTCTAGAAGCTCTGGAGTACAAAACCCCCACGGTACAGGCTTAAAAGGAGCCTGCTGTCAGTGAGAAGTAATATCCATTACCTTCACCAGTGTCTAGTAAAAACTGTATTTTGAAGAATTAAAAATTCAGTAGTCTTTAGCCTTTAATTATATAATTAAATCAGTAACTTCTAAGAGGACTTTTTTTTTCGTTGCCTATACTATTAGTTAATAGTGTAAACAACTCTTAAAAGGGTCACTGCTCAAATATTACCAGTGATATAACTTGAGAGACTTCTGTTTTGTCTGTGAAAAGTGAAAAAGGCCATGCTTAAACAATTCTTACATCCAGCTTTACAATTCCCTCTGTATTCAAAATAACTAGTTACAAATGAAATGGAGGTTTTGAAATTGGAACAGAAAAGCCCATTTTCTGAAGTACTCACTACTAAAAAAAAATACTAGCTTATAAGCAAACAAAAATATTTTTGTCACATCTTATGTTTTACAATGAACCTCTAGGAAGGCAAAGCAGTATCAAGCACTAAGGATATTAAACATCTGTATTAAAATAGTAGTTGTGATACAGTGAATATGTAAATTTACATTAATACCTTTTTATTTACAGTTAGTTTAAAAATAAAAGGCCAGCTATTCTAGTAGTCAAAAATTAAGCATGAAAAACATCTCCCAAGCCCAATCAGTTTGAGAAATCAAACTTAATCAAGACACACATGCTTATGAAAAAGTGTGTTCAGAGGAAATGTCACTGTAGAAGATGCTGAAGTTTATTGTTCCCAGGGGTAGGATCTTAAACACTTCATTCCGAATGCCTTAAGTAATTTTCTGTTCTGAGTTTACAACCTGAATGCAGTAGATTCAGGACATGTTGTATAAGCCATGTCTCAATCTTAGCTATGGAGCCTGCTCTTACAATGACTTTTATGTATAGTCACAGAAGTTGATAGCAATTAAAATGAATGTTAAGCGTCTCTTACATAGATAGTTGCAGCTTTGATTTGCAACAGAAATTAACAAAGCAGAATCCTGCATCTCAAACATGATGAGCTGCTGCTCCACACTGCCTCAGTCAGTTTCCAGTAACTAGAGGCCAATTTCATTAAACATCATCCTTAAGGATGGACATTGACAAGGGATTCTGCTAGTTAGAGTTCTAAATGTAAAATTAAGCATCTGACCTCCAGAAACTCCACCAGTATTGTCAGACAGGGATTTTTTTTTTTTTTTTAATAAAAGGACAGTCATTCTAGTCATGTATTAAGAATATGGAATTGCTTTTCACTTTCATGTCTATGTCCCTGGTCACTTAGAGTACTTTTTTCCCTACTATTCCTAAAGGTACTGACAAAGAGTCAAATACCCACCTTTGCAACTAGTTACAAATTTTTTTTAAATTGCCATTCCAAACCCCTATCTGTCAACAAAGACATTGGCAATCATCAAACACCACTGGCATGCTTTTGTGTAGAAGCACGTGTTAGAGGCAACAGGCCTCAGCCAAGCAATTTACTCCTGGAATACAAGATCAGTGATGGCTGGTCAGCCCCCCATTTTGAAACACAGAACAACTTCATTTCCTCCCATATGCAAAATATATTCCATTTCAACATGCGTGTCAGCACCAGACCTTTATGATTTGTTCACACATAGTACTTTTCACAGAATATAAAAGTTAAGCATCTTATAATTAAGGTAGCAATAATTGGGTTTGCTTAACAAGACACAGTACAATGTATTATCTGACGTCAGTAACATCACTTTAATTAGCTAAACTGAATGTTTAAGCCTTTCCATTGGAAAACTAAGTTTATCAGATGATATTTCAAAGCCTAAAAGGTAATAAAATATTACAAATATGTAATACTATACAGCATGTAAATTTAATAAAATATCTTGATCACAAGACAGATGCATTTTTCCACTCTGGTATTTTCCTCAAACTTTGTGCAGGTACCAAGAACAGGGTTTTTCTAATTCCTCTTCAGCCATATTGAAAAAACCGAAAAATGGACAGTTCAAAGAAATGGAATTATCTATTTATTGTAACAACTCTGCACATGTCAAAGGTCAAGACTGGTACTAACTGAGAGCTTGTCTTTCATGAAACCTTACGTTTCTGCTTGCAAGGTGAACAGGGCTGTAGGAACAAGTAAGCTGGAACAAGTTGGTCAGAAACCACAAATCAGTTCAAATGATCTAACATGGAGTGAAGTGCAACAGACTTAAAAGCTGCTACAGAGGATGAAGGCACAGAGTTCTTCAAATTTAGAACTGCATAGCTGCCTGCCCTTCTCTCTGAAATTACCAATTGGAAGAAAAAAATTCTGTGTATCATAATGAGATGCTTCCTTATGAAGTAAAAACGAATGATGCTCTCTCATCAAACACTGTTCTAGGGGAGATTCTTCTCTAAAAGTACAAAGAAATGGGAAAAAAAACAATGGACTTGACCAAAGCTGCCACAAGTCAGCAGCCTGGTGCTGTTGGGCTTCATACCCCTCTCTCTGAAGTGAGATAATGGCAGTGTGTTAAAGAGCACGGGGCTGACTCCCTATGGGTGTCAATGCCTGTTTTACAGAATTCATGTAAGACAAGGCAGATGTAAAAAAATGTTCTGCTTATCCATCATTGGACAGTCATCACCATACGCATTCTTTAACTGGTGCGCAAGTTGCTAGTTTTCTTCTCTACCTAATGAAAGGTACATTCAGACTAAGCAGAAAAATGCCTTGGTCTTAATAAAGTTACACGTTCATTAGCTTTTGATGAATGCCTGCAACTCCTTTCCCCTCCCCAATAATCTCCTTCAAGTACCCCTAGGCTCTAATCACAGTATTCTCAGTGATTAAGGGTTTGATTTTAAATTTGTTGAAAGCTGCCTAGAGAGATGTGCCGATTACCAGCTGGGCCTCAAATACAAACGATCTGAGGATTCCCCCTGCTTTCTGGGGGAATCTGTCAGGAAGTCTCAAGATGTGACGCCAGTTCAAGTGTTCTGGCCACGTAACAAAGATTTCTAATTCATTACTTCTTTCATAGAATCACATATGCAAATTGCAAAATTCTCTACAGAGCATATCTGGATGGTTTATTTTCCTGCATGTCAGTCTTTGTATTTTCTCTTGAATTCTGCAACCATTAGCAAGGCAGCAAAAGTACATGGACAGTTTATTCAAGGAGATGGTATTTAGTACCATGTAGCTGTCACATAAGATCGACACTGCTTTAGTAATTATTCCTTCCTACAACCAATAAAGTTTCTTGTATAATTAGCACTGGGAAATCAAGTTTGCAGATATAAAATACACTCACAAAATACACATAAAAAATTAATCTGCATCTCATATGTCCTCCAAATTTCAAAACTATTCAGTGAAAAAAAATCTCGAATACTGACTTTCTAAACAACACTGACTGTAGAGCAAGGAAAGGGTTTTAAAAAAGAATTACTGTATCCTAACCTGCCATGAAAAAAATAGTATTACTTCTATATTTTATACTTTGAAGTTCACTAGCATTTTGAAGTACAACCTGCAAAGAGAGAAGAATGAAAATGAAAAAAAGGTGGTTATCATTAAATGGCACAGACTGTTAAGGAAGCCGATCGTCTTGCACTGCAAGAATAGGGAGCTCATCTGTAAGTATAAATTCATCAGGAAAAGAGGCAAGAGTCAACAGCAAGTGTACTTCTGCCCCAAACTGACAGATGTCACTCATTCTTTCTTTAGTCTGTGATCACCGTGTCTTAAATCAGCTTCTAAATCATTATTTTTACAAAAAACATCTTATTGGTGTGCATCTCAATCAAGGATTATGGAACTCTTCCTACTTCATCAACAGTGGTACAGCACCAAAAAGTCTGCTGAAAAATGTAAACTAATGACCAATACAAATCACCTCAGGAGAGCAAATGAATTGAAAAGATTAGGAATGGATGGTATGAAAATCAGTTTTATGAAGAAAATTATTTGGCACTCAGCACTGGTTTACAACTGGTATCATACTGTTTGGTATACAAATACATTATATTATGACATCATTCAAATACATTCCACACTAACTGCAGTATTATCTCAATAAATTATCAATAGTCAAGTACTTTATGTTTAAAAATTATAAGAGAGCCAACTTCAAAGCGGTAAAGGACATTCAAGTGCTGACCGGATCCATTCATAGATTTTAATGTGTACAAGGTTTTATCTAATCTGCCATACTTGTCCTTGTTGAAGGCAGTTTTCTTCTCTTACTAAATTTAAAAAACCAGGTGACTCACTTAGAAGGTCCCAGCTCCTCTAACCTTTTTCTTAAATACAAAACTCCAGTAACTCCCACTGCCTATTCTTCTGTGATCAGTCACAAACCAAAATTTTTTTAAAAAGGCATGGAGAGTAGGGGAAATCAGCCCAAAAATACTTCTCCAGAGAGGAAACCTGCCCAAGCTGTCTAGAGAGGAGACTCCCCACAGGACATGACCAGTTCTGAAGCACAGTGGTAGGAGGACACTACACCTAGCAGCCACCTAGACATGGGTCCTAGGAAACCCAGACATGGTAACTCTGCCTGAGGAGGGGAACCTCCACCACTCTGTGATTCTGCAACAGACATTTCACAAACTCCAAAACCCACAAGAATGGTAGAATAAGACAAAAGATAGTGACAGTATTATAGCAGATTATGAAAACAAGCGACAATAAATGAAATTTGAAGGTAAGACATTGTAAGCTCTGGGAAGGAAGAGATGTTTAACTGGGCAGACATTAATTTTCTATTGTAATTGTTACATACAACGTATGTCTCAATAGAATGTATGTGGTTGATCATGTAAGGAAAAGAGAGGGGGTCTCCTGAAAAAGAAGCAAAAGAACCTGTATTTCTGGGAATAAAGAGGAAACATTCAAAACTACAGCAGAGATGTTGGTGTAACTTCAGCAGCAGTAGCCAGAGGTAGGGGGAAATAGCTAGAAAATAAACCTAGAAAAACAGAGTTACCACGAGAACAACCTGACATTGAGGAAGGCTCTATTCTATCATGCAGTTTCCCTATTCATACGGGCAGAGCATGCATATTACAGGACAAGGCAAGGCCAGCCCTAATTACTTTGCAACTCCACCTGAACACAAAACAAAACCAGAAACACAGTGCTTTTTGGTTCACTCAGACAGAAGTGACTGCCAGAAATACAATTAACTCTTTTTTTGAATCCACACTCCATGCACAAATCATTACTTTGGTAATTCAATACAAGAAAGTTACTAATATGACCTTTGAGGTTAACAGCTCTTTCCTAGAAAAATACATTTAACTTCCATTTTTATCTTTACCTTTTACCACTGTGAAATGTGACACATTTATAAGTTACTTAATACTTAAGAATACCTTATAACTGCTAGTTAGACTCCCAATTGCAGAATTATGGAGCATGTCCATTTTACTTCTTCAGGACAGCCTGCATTATTTACTAAGTCTGTATAAGACACTAGATAACGACAAAGCATACAGTGAGAACACAACAAGTAAGAATGAGATTTGAGCTTATCCTCCATTAGAGAACAAAATTATGCATCTGAAATTACACTACCCCTTCAAGACCTTACCTTCTTTTTGTCCCTCATTGAGCCCTTCCCTCGGACCATTATCTTGCATCCTGTTTCTGCCTCAAGCTGTTTAGCCGTTAGTCCTCTGGGCCCAAGGATTCTTCCAACAAAGTTAAACTGAAAAAAAAAAAAATTTTCTATTTATTCAAGTAAAATCAAGTAAAGAAATTTAATTAAAAATGTGACAAGATGTATTTCTATGTCTAAAAATATCAAGTGTTTAATGGGTTAGGACATCACGCTAAATGCCTGAGGTTGAAAAATGAGTTAGGTACTGTTTTCCTACATTAAGTACCCAGGTGACACCAACTCTGGGGATACAAGTTTCAGGTGAAACCAGGTCTTTTAGATGTAACATCAGGTAGTCTACAGCAGCAAGTCCTAATTTCCTCCTCATTAAGTTGTACAAGCTCTTACAGAAAGTCTGGGCCACTCTCCCTCACCACTAATGTGTCCAGCCATGCTCATCCATAGGCCAGTGAGGTGCATCCTGGCAAGGAAACACACAGGGGCTGGGTGCACGGCCAGACATGCACACAAATTCCCACCACGTGGTGGGAATGCTTGGGTGCCAGGGGAGCTCCAGCCCCACAAGGGCACAGGACCTTTGGGAAAGGCCCCTATGCTCACTGCTCAGCTGCTCCCTGCTCACAGCTAAGGAGCCTGCATACAGCATTCTCCTTCCCCATTCCATGTGGTTCTGGTGGGCTCAATCTGGGAAGGACATCTAGAGTAACTCTTCTTTTATCAAGCCATGCCATAGCATTTCCTTCAGAAAAAAAAATGAGGCCTCTTACACATTTATTTTAGGTTTCATGGGCAACATTTCTTAAAAATATGGTATTGTCATACATACACACACACACACATATGCATATAAAGTACGCATATATATAAAATTTTATGTGTACATACAGACACAACAAAAGCACATCACTTTCAGTAAGCTGTATCATTCATTCAGTTGTACATACAAATAAAGCAAGCATTTCATGTTTAAATGGCTGACTTCAGCAGACAGCCCCCTACCTACACTCAATACAGTAATGCCACCATTTAGCCATACATAACATTATTTCCTAGCTGTTTTCAAGAGCTTTTTTCCTTTCTTTTCAACCACACATTCTGAAAATTACAACATAAATAAAAAATGCACTAAGTGATGGTAGCATCGAGAACACAGAGCAGTACTCTGCGACAACTGCAGTGCAAAGATGAAGCAGCAGCTCAAAGGACAGATAAACTAAGAAATTTCAGAGTGAACATTAAATTCAAAGAAAAAATTAAGAGAACAGAAACTTGCTGTAAAGACGTAAGTCTGGATATTTTAGATCCCAGTAAACAAAGTTATTCAATGGAATTGTGAAGAAGTTGTTGGCTTTCATTTCCTCAGCTAATTAAAACTGGGTTTGAGTACTAAAACTCAACATATTTGAAATCCTCATGAAACTACAAAGACCAGAAATGATTTAAGAGTGAGGAAAAATTATGAATGCAAGCAAATTAAAGTTCTTTAACAAAATTAACATTGTTTCACAGCAGCTAAACTATTCATAGAGAATATATACTCCCAAAGTTAT
The DNA here is from genome assembly GCA_013398015.1 of Oreocharis arfaki. Lineage (NCBI taxonomy): Eukaryota > Metazoa > Chordata > Aves > Passeriformes > Paramythiidae > Oreocharis > Oreocharis arfaki. Next base: position 61,803 of record VZRR01005724.1, on the reverse strand, counting down.
TTAGTATTGCAAGCTCAGAAAACAAAGACATATTATGAAGTCTGAATCAACTATTGCGAGGTGAGGGGGTAGGGAGTAAAGACTAATGGAACTTGTGAACACACAGAGAAACTGTGAATCATAAGAAATTAAGGAACATTCACTAAGCCTTGATAAAGCAATTAACTAGTTACAAGTAATAAAGTTCAGCTGTGAAATATTATTAAAATATTACGTCTCACATTTCATGTTTAACACCAAGATTGTACCATTGTCTTACATGAACAGCATCTTACCTGCCTTTCTCCACAACCACACTTCTGCACACTAAAACTTCAGATATCTATGCCATTCCACCAATAATGCTAAAATAATATTGCAAAGCTGACTTTAAATCAGTATTTTAACCAACACACAAGCCGACTATTGTTATATTCTCAATCTCACAAGAAAAACAGCAGTCTCTAATGTTTCATTAATTCGGATCATGACTAAAAGAATAATCAAATAATAACATACTTTGGATAAAAATAAATAGAACAATATAGAATAGTAAGAAGAAAAGGGAGGAATCTGTATTAGTCTCAAGTTTGCAACTTCATTCATGTTGTCTGAACACTATTTAGAATTTCTAGTTGAGAAATCACAGACTTAAAACTGCAACACGTTCCTATTAAACTTTAATCCAGTTCCATTACCAGTTATTCCCAGGATATGCTCCTTATAAAGAGCCTTCAGGAATTGTTCCAAGGCAGCTCAACCCTGCCTTTTCTTCCCAAACTGTATGTATTAACACTTAGAGCCTTTCTGGATAGCTATTCCTTCCAAACCTCGGCCTGTTATCATTGCCTCTTTTGGGCCCTACAATTTGATCATTTCTAAAAACAGGATGCCTAGACAAGGCAATACTTCTACTGAGATCTCAACAATGCTAAGTTACTCAGAACAATTATATCTTATAAACCACATTTTTTTAACACATCCCAGGTTGGTTCTTTCCCTCCCTCTGAACAAAAAACTCAGTTTTTATGTTTGTTTCAACATTCATTGTCCCCAAATACTCTTCTCAGCCTCACTGTCCCCAAATTACCTCAGCCTTGATCCCTTCCCCTAGGTTTATATCCATATGAAGCTTTTATGCCGCCCTACAACAGCATATTGCTCTACATTTGAGTAACAAATTCCACATTGTTGACTTCAGGCACAGCAATTTCAAGACAGAACTAAAATTCAAAACTATCTTTAGAAGCATTTGGTAATTACCTATTTTTTTTATAAGCATACCTTCTATCCTACCAACCAAGTTTTCTTCATTGTGTCAGAGATTTAAGTTGAAGGAGAACTCTGCAGGACCCCCCCACCTGAGGTGCAGTCTTAATTGACTTATCAGTAATCAATTATCATAGATTAAGCCAATTATTGCTTTAACAAATGATCCCCCTACCTTTTGTACCAATCTATCACTGTCAGTATTCAGTTCCTCAGACAACCATCTTAAAAGTCTTAGCTCAGAACTCATAGAAGAACATAATTCAGACTCTTTTGTCAGAGACAGGGCAGTGACCAGCAAAACCACAACTAAGGAACACAGAGTAAGCCTTCAAGTTGGACAGTTTTGTCACAATCCAGCTCTATCTGCAGCTACTGCTTCTCTTATCTCTCAGGCCAGCTAGACTATCAAAGAGAATTACCAGAACAAGACATCTGACAAATTCAGAAGACCCTCCTTAACATCTAACTCAGTATTTCTCATGCTCTTTGTCTCATACAGTCACCCAATCACACTCTTCATTGCTTTGTGTTTCTCTACAAGTAACACACTTGTGTTCAGGAATACTGTTTGTTCTAACATTTGTACAGGGACAAAGCTAAGAATACTTATCTTTAATTTCTGAGAGTGTTTCTCACTTTGCATTTGTCTAGTACTGCAGGATTCACCTTACCCCCAGAGAATTGCTAGTATAGAAACAGCATTGGGTCAGAAATCAATTTGACCAATTTAAGGCTGCACTACTTTGAATGTATGTAACCTCACACATGTTGAAAAGTGAGATTATGTTAAAAATTAAGCAGAAGTGGCCCACACTAAGATTAAGTGCTTCTATATCAACAACAATCAGCAATCAAATGAATTCAGTCTCTCTTTCCACAACAATTACTATCTCTCTATACTCAACATATTTTTATATGTAAAATTTTTACTAGTGGTATTTCACAGTTGTTTTCCTGAGTTTTATTTTCATGTGCTCAAATCTTCTTCCACTCAAAATTAGAACTAAAGAAACAATGTCCAAAAGAAGGCGACACACAAACACAAGAGCATCCTAAAAGCGAAGAATTAAAAAGTGTTTAGCGGAGCTCAGGTGCTGAAGTTCCAACCAGTTACAGCCTTGTTGCTCTCCCTCTCTGCCTGTTTCTCTGCATCATCACTCACATTCCCTTCGTTTGCTAACCTTTCACGTTTGAAGTTTTCAGCGTGTACAAAACACTACTGGAACTTGCTCGTAAGACAGTTGCTGCCTTTCTTTGAGAAGATGTCCAACACACACCCTTAAAGAAAAGAGACAGACAGCACATGTTGGGACACTGCACATTGTCCTGGGTTGCAGTATATTCTATTACCATCTTCATGAGCTGTGAAACCAGGTGGGGCAGTGTTTCTTTGCCTCCTCCCTCCGGGCTCGGTTCTGTTAATGGGAGCATTTGTGCCTTGCCAAAAGACTCATAGATAACAGACTCCAAACCATCTCCTGTTAATGGCCCCATCAGTGCCTCACTACCCCATTGTGAGATGCTCTGCCTGGGAGGGGGCACAGAACATTCCCCACTTGGATATAATCAGGGGTTTCTCAGGCAGAAGGGGCTTTCTCTCCGCTGGACTTCCAGAGGACGAGAGGCTGCATCGCTCGACCTTCAGGCGAGGACCAGGCCCTTTTCCACGGGACCGCTGTTTTCACCGGAGCTGCTGCACCCACCCTGCTCACTGGGAGCCACCAGCGCTGCTGCCGGCTGTGATCAACCCTGCTTCGGGAGGGGAAGCTGCCGGCTGTGACCAGCGCTGCTCCAGGAGGAGAAGCTGCCGGCTGTGACCAGCACTGCTCCAGGAGGAGAAAGCTGCCGGCTGTGACCAGCGCTGCTCCAGGAGGGGAAGCTGCCTGGCAGCCGAGAAGGCTGCACTGGGTGACTGTGCTGTTTTGTAATAACTGCCATAGTCGTTGCTGTTTATTGTTTTGTTTTGTTTTATATATATATAAATTAGTAAAGAACTGTTATTCCTATTTCTCATATCCTTGCCTGAAAGCCCCTTAATTTCAAAGTCATAATAATCCGGAGGGAAGGGGGTTACATCTCCCATTTCAAAGGGGGTTTCTGCCTCACTTAAACAGACGCCTGTCTTTCAAACCAAGACACACATGAGGATCTTTGTTACTCAGAGAGTTTACGCAGGAAAAAAATGTATTAGGAAAAAAAGCTGCTCCAAATCCTAATGTTTGTACCTACTCTGGGATAGTAACGATTATTCTGCCGCAACCGATGTTCCCAACAGTCGACAAAATTTCCACGTGGTGACCTACCCAACATGTCCACCGCATACGAAATTCCCTGATAAAAACATCTTGTATTCCCTATGCACAAGAACAACTAATTCCTAAGCAGACCAGCTGCTTTAGTAGTCCTTCTATGCCTCACCAGTCCCCACTCCCAGAGCAAAAGTAGTAAAGAAAAGTAAGAATGAACCATGCCAAAGACTGAGAGCTACTGATTATTAAGAGACTGCAAAGAAGCATGTCTCATTTTTACAGTATGGGAAATGCAGTGTTTAAGGAACTTTCCATTCAAGTTAAAATCTCAGGAACTTCAGGTAGACCAGTAGTACTAAATTTCATACTACTATTGTGACTTCTGTATTTTGTGTTTTCCTTTTTGGAATACGAAAATAAGATGTGGCAAGATCCAATTTAACTTACGGAAAAAATTTCTTTACTTCATTACTGGGAATGAATTTGAAAAAGTCTAATTTGATTGAAATATCCAAATCTAGCAAGAAAGAATATAAACACATGCATTTGATTAAACAATTATTTAACTCAATTAAAAACTCATTTATTCTACCATCTTATTAGCAAATGTTCCAGTGACTTACTAAACATTGATTTTGCAGAGCCAGTTACTTATCACTGGAAAAAAGCCAAAACAAACTATTCTTCAAGTCTATTTTGACTTAAGGAAATCAAGAAAAGTCTTTAAAAGTTTTTATGTTCCTTAGGTACAATGCGTATTTGAGTACTTTTCATACACAACCTAAACATTATTTTAAGGAAAGTCTCAAGAAAAGCTCAGTAGTTCCTCCTTATACCAAAACCAAAAGATGCTCTATACTTCATGCTGACTTTAAGTATGCTTTAAGATATAATAAGCAGCTAAATTCAGAAAAAAAATTATAAACACACAGAAAAGGAGCCCTTTCTTTACTAATGATTCATAACAAATGCTTTGCAATGTTATCTGTTTTCTAGTAATCCAGCACTTAGTTTCACCTTCTGATCCCCAGCTTAGAAAAATCACAGAAATTCTATTATTTCCTTAAAAAAAACCCAACACTGTAATTACACAACTGAGTACTTGTAACCATAGATGTCCACTCTTGATGATGTTATTTAATTCTTAACCTCCTGTAGGAATCAGCTTCAGTATAATTATGCCATATATGAAAACAAGTTCCCCATTTTGAGACTACCTTTACATATAATTTTCTTTATTTTTTTAATCATAACAGGACAAAATCTTCAGACTTCTCAATCAGTTAGTGAGTAGCCTCGCCTCCACTTATCCATACTTTTTCCCCGTTTTATTTTACAGCCTATTTAGATGTTAGACATAACCAGCAGCTGAAAGTGTATTTTCATCAAGAGAGAAAACTATACCTTACATTCAGCCTTCTCCATAGTCAAATCAGCTTTCAGATTGCATACTGATATATTAAACAAGCTAAAGCATCCCAAAAATGTGGTTTAAAATGTCCTGGTGGTTAGTTTGCTTTTTGAAGACGTGGAGAGCAGCATTTCCTGCTCATTTCATTTTCATGTCATTTTCCACACCAAATAAAAAGCATCTGAAGACCAGGACTCTGCATGGTTCAGTGGTTAAAATACGTCATGGTTAAGAAGCAGCTGAAAACTGGATGTTATAATGGAGAACGTCTGGTAATTTTATCTTAAGCAGCAATGCCGGCAGCGAGTTTGGCCACTTCAGAGGAAACCTTCTATGTCTTCAGACTGCATTAGGCATATTCCAAGACCATTTAGGAGATAACTTAATCTGACAGAGTCACAGGCTAAAATGCCAACCATGGAAATGGAGTAAAAAAGAGACACAAAGGAACTGCAAGACAATGAAGGCACTCAAAACAAAGCGTGATGAATGTGTATGACACTCACAATGGTGTTTGTTTAATGTGAGTACTCTGTGAGCAAGATTAACATTACTCCAAGGATTAATAAATTTCTTAAAGATACAATTAAATTCAAGTATGTTTGTTGTTACAAACATGCATGTTTGTAATAAAGAAAATCAGCTAATGCATTTAATTGAAACATTTATATGCAAACAAGCTGGAAATACTAAAGAAGAAGATAAAAAATAACACTATGCTGACAAAACAAATACAAGAATGGACTCTGAATCCAATAAAAGCTTTCACTGACCCACCAAAATTAGCAAATTTAGATTTGATTTTTGTCATTGCTTTCTTTTTTATCGTAAAACAAAGGAGTACAGTTTTCTGATACCAGTAATACAGTTAGCTTTCAATAAAATATTTCTGCATTTTTTAGAAAATCTTGCATTGTTCTCAGCTGAGTTTTAGATAATAATAATAATAATAAAAAAAAATCAGATATGAATGGCTGATTTGCTTTTTTGAAAGTCTCTAACCTGAAACAAGTATAAAACCACCAGAGGTATTAGAAAACAAAATAGAGCATATTAAACCTTGAGATTGTATACTTTCAGTTAGGTAGTGTTTAATAAAGAAAACAAAACCTGCAGCATAAAATTACAGCTAGGTACCTCTGAGACTGAATTTCTGAGAAAGTAACCTGAAACATTTTATAGGAAAAAAGAAATGACAAATGGGCAAATTACTTACATTGCATATGCTTTTTAGCAATAACATTTTCCAGTATTTACTCCATTAGTATACCATGCCCATATAACCATTTTCACAATGACAACTTTGTCAAAAAATTGGCTTCTAGTTGTTGCTTTGGGGTTTTTGGTTGGTTGGTTGGTTTTTGTTTGTTTTTTGGGTTTTTTTTGGGGGGGAGGGATGTTTCCTTAGTTGGGCTTTTTTTACAAGCACAGCTGTAATGATGTATATTTATGCACATGTATATCTACAAACACAAACGCATCATGTTAAGAGAACCAGCATTTACACCTGTAAATATGTAATTTGCCAGTTTAGCATAAATACATAACCTTTCAGTTAAGACTTACAGCCCCTACCCCCTTCTTTCAGTCAAAATATTTTCTTTAGATACTTGAAACTGTTGCCACTATCTCATCCCATACAGAGGGTGACCCCACTACATTTTTTGGTAGGTAGCGATTAACAAAACAGAAAGTTTCTTCTTCCATGAAGAGAAACCTCAGATATATTTCATGCCTTATTAAGTATTTTCAGTGATTCAACAGCACACTTACCACAAAAGAAAACAGCTACACAGCTTTTGCTGAAGCAGTAAGAACTACCATCAAATAAAAACAAGTGCATCCCATACACAGCTTACTCAGTGACCATATTATAGATTAACTAAAAACAAAAAAGGCCAAGTTTACAAAACAGGCACTTGTATACATTTCAGAAATCGAGAGGGTAAAGTATAATGTTTCAAGAATAATGCTGAAATTGTGAAATCTTTCATTAACTGCATTCGCACGTATTTTGAGGATTAAATGTGCTCCAGTGGAATTTGGCAACTTTGTAACATAGTTAAGAAAAACAGATTATCTGATGAGACTTTAAAGGGAAAAGAGGCTGACAAAGCAGATGGTATTATCACTGTCAATACAGTGAACACAGACAATAGTAACCACATTTAGAAGTTAATTTTCACATACAAACTAACTTTAGGTAGTTGTTAAGACTGCTAGTGACAACATGTGAAGTTGTTTCCCCAAGTCTCTACCAAACCCACTTCCTACTAGTAATGGAAGAGATGCTGCAGACAGCAATGCATGAGAAATATTCTCTCCATACCTAAATACAGCATGTTTTCTAAGCAAAATAACCAAGTAAAGGCCAAAGTACACATGTAGTGAATACCAGCATGACACATATAATCTGCTTATGTCAAATATATCCACTTATATTCGCTGTGTGTATCTGATATATACACCATTCTAATACTATAATCAAAGCTAAATGAGAACTATTGAAGCATTTAAGTGAAGTAGTAAATTAGAAATGCTGTGCTGTAAGCAATTTATGCATACAAATTATCATTAAATAATCTCTTAATCACTTAAACACAAAAATAAAACCATTAAGGTACTGGAGAATAAAATATGGAATATCAACTGTCAGAAAATAAGGATCTGTCATATTTTCAATTAGGTATTTTTGTGTTGGATAAACAAAATCAAAACTTCTAGCAGATCTAATGAAATACTTCTAAAGATTACTTCAAGTGCGAACAATTTAATCCCCAGCATTTAATAAAAGGGTCACTACAGCTAAAATACTTGAAGTAGTTCCAATTCTCTAAAATTTGAGTTGACACAAAGAGGAGAACAACATCTTAGAAAGGAGATAATGTTAAGGTTTTTTTTTCTTTTTCTTAGTGTATTAAATGGATAAGAATCATTTTCAGTACATATGTAATGCACTAAGACTGGTTCCATCTTTATTTAGTACACTGCATACATTTCTAACAAAGATTATAGGGTTGGGGGTGTTTTTGGTTTTGTTTTTTTTTGTTGTTGTTCTAGTTCAGTTACCATAATCACTTTTCAACATCAAAGCCAGATAATATCTTGTCTTGTTATGGGAAAGAACTGATAATTATTGTGAGAGTAAGACCAGCTGGTCTAGCTCAAAAACATACATAAAATATGTATTAATGCAAAAACAAAGGAAATGAAAATAATTGTAATGTATTACTAAAACATAGTATTTGTGCAGCAGGAGAATAAAGTTAACATTCAGTGTTTTGAAGTCTGAGGTACTATACAAAAAATATCAGCACCTGGAGGAAAATGAAAAGAATGCATTAGAGCAAAGGTTTTGACTATTACACAATGCAGAGGTTCCAAAGAAAAATTCAGCTAGTAGTACTCTAGTAACAGAGTAAATGAGTTCTCTCCATACAAATACCTTTATCTATTACTCTTTCCCAGAACTACATTTAACTTACGTATTACATAATGCATTTAGTGTAGGAGTAATTTTGGTAACACGTTAAATGACTTTAAATTACATTATATTTAATTTTTCTTAAGTCAATTAGAACAGTACAGATTCTATGGAACATCCAGAAAGGAGAAAGATCTCCAGAAACTTTATCAAACTCATTAGTAAGCACTATGTGGAGCAGGGGAAAACAAATTAAATCTCTGTTCTAAGTACTGGGTTATTTATGTTTCATGGCATGCATGAGTCAGTCCTCCTCAATGCTGTTTAACCTCTAACTCACCTCAGCTAGAAGCCCGGTGCCATCAGCACAATTCAAACACTGAATAGTTCACGTTATGTTCAGAACCAAATAAAATCTCCTGAATGAACACACACATGCTGCAAGTCAGTTTCGCTCACAAAAACTGGGCACAATATTTAGCATTTGTTGGGCAGTTAGTAAACAGGCCTTGCCTACACAGACTCTGCACACGATCTTTAATAAGAAATACTGATACAAATTTATCTGTTTTCCAGTAAAACTTTAATAAGTAGATGGTAAACAACCCGTGATGAACAGTACCACCTTGTTCTCACTATAGGATTAAGAACTGCTACCTTCCCTTCTTGGACATCAGCAATAAGTGTTTAATGGTTTAAAGGATGGATTACCATAACAAACAGTTTGGTCCACCTTAAAAATTGCTCACCTATTACTATTTCTTACTGGTGGTGTTCTCTAAGAAACATTAAAACAGGTGGTACAATAAATAAGAACTTTTAGGATGTTTTAATATGGCAAATCAGGATTTGTTTCAATTTAAGATTTTGCCACTTATTCTATTATTTAGTAGGATCACAATATTAAATTTTCAAAGGGTAACTCGGAGTCCTATTCAACTATTTAGTTCTCTTTGCTAGTACCTGTATTCTGGCACTGCAACATTATTTAACAAATTAAATACTACTTCCAGTTGTGTTCTGGAATGTGCCAAAATAAACAGCACCCCATATAGTTTCAGATAGAAAACTGAGGTGATTTTAACCGGTTGATAAATTTTAATAGATACATTGCTTGCTACAATAAAAATTAAATTGTTTTTATGAAGCACCACCATACAATTAAAGCCCCAACACCACAGCAGCATAACCATCTTAAAGTAAAAATATCAATTTATTGCATTTCATAAAATAATAGAACAGCTAGGGCTGGAAGGGAACTTGAAGATCACCTAATTCCTAACTCGTGCCATGGGCAAGGACATTTCTACCAGACCAGGTTGCTCAAAGGCCATCCAACCTGGCCTTGAACGCTTCCAGGGATGCGGCATCCACAGCTTCTCTGGGCAGCCTCACAGTGAAGAATTTCTTCCTAACATCTAATTTAATTCTACCCTCTTTCAGTCTAAATTCATTCCCACCTGACCTATCCTAAAAGACCCTCTCCAGCTCTCTTGTAGGCTCCCTTCAGATGCTGTAAGAGTGCCACAATTTACAATTTACATACCATCATTCTGCAGTGTTAGCTTAGCTGGTAGAGTTGAGTTGCCCATTACAGATTATTACAGATTATTTGTATTTGTTCCTCACTGAGCTGAATATCAGCCACTGATACAGTGATCATTCAAAAAGCTCAGCTGCTGATCACTGCAGCTGTAAGCTAGACAAACCAGCTTATCCATGTGATGTCAATAAAATATCATTTTTACCCAGCAGACCACATCCTAATGCTTAAACAGATGCTTCAAAAAAAAAAAAAAAAAAAACAAAAAACAAAAAACAAAACAAACAAATGCATTTGAAAGTATAGCTGGGATTTAGAATGAATTACTAAATCCTTTAAATCCACATCATTCACCTCTAATAACCTCTGCTGAAGGCTTTGAGAGCATGTTTAACTGACAAACAGCTTTACAAACCTCATGTAAATACATTAGACCCGATCTACCAAAAAATAAAATAAATAAGAAAATAAATATCAGTCTAGCTTTCCAGGTCATTTTAATAATGGTAATACAGCTTTCTTGATTAAAGAACAAAGAAATCTCAAAGCACAGATTAAATGACAAAAAACAAACTAAAAGTAATACACTGAAGCATACAACTTTTTTCTCCCAATTATAAACTTGCAGTTTATAAGAGGACCTGAGTAAATCCAAGTTAAATACTTGATGTTGTTTCATTTAGGTAGTGAAAAATTTTAATGAAATATAATGATAACTAGGTATTTATCTAAATAACATTTAATTTTTAGCACTGAAATTTAATTAATGTGACAGAACCATCTGAGCAGTAGCTACACATAGTTGGCGGAATGCATTGCAACTAACCAGAGAAGCCAACATACAGGTTTTTTTGTCACCTGTTTGAAATAAACATCTGTCAGAACTTATCAAAATGTAGCCGTAAGAATTCAGGATGTAGTAATTCCTGTATATCCAAAATTCAGTATCTCCAAAATGTTATCTAGCATGCCAACTTAATTTTCATCCATTGAAACAACATTAAACCACTAACACAGTCTTCCCAGAAAATGTATTTTCAGCTCCTCTGGGCAGAAGATTCCACTTTATTTTTTAAACACAACATATACCTGTGTTATCACAGATGGAAAAAAAAATTAAAATTTCTGTGTTAACACAAAGATAATATCTTTAATCTCAAGGGCCTTGCTTTCCCAGATTAACTGCTAAAGAGCTAACATAATTACTTCACAAATTCTTTGGCCACTTTGAAGATCAGTCTCTTTAACAGCATACCGAAAAACAGGTATCCTAATCTTCTAGATTTGGCAAATTACCATGTCTAATCAGTATTTTATTCAATTAGATTTTCTAAAAACTAACCCAAGATGTAAACATTTATGCCACAAGATTTACCATTTAGTTCAAATTTAAGTGAGTACTAAGAAGCTTTACTGTCCTAGGATTGTATAATAAATCTGCTTTTATTTTTATTTTTCTGTAGCAAAATTACACCTGCACCATATAGTTTTGGCATTAAGGTAACAGAACCTTCAGATGGAAGATAGAAAGCAATCCAAATCCAAAGGGAGATCTACGTTTGTTGTGAAAATGAATGCTGCCATAAGACCTTACATTATATAGTCAAAGATTCAAGAAATTCCAAAACATTGAACATGCTGCACTCGAGAAGTTCCTTTAAAGAGCAGTGCTGGAAGTCAGATAACAGACTACAAAGGTAGACAGAATTTAGGAATAACTCTTAAATTACTGACCTCTAACAAAGTTATGAAAGCTGTGTGCTTCTGGTTTTTACAGTGAAGAATGAAATAACCACTTGGAAAAAAGCTAATACTATGAAAAAACTTGCATTAGGTATGTAGAAGGAATAAAGGCAAGTTTATTAAATTAGCTAAGTTCTGCTAATATTTATTTTGGTATTTTTGTATAATGCAATACATGGGTAATATTGGCATTGACCCAAACAAGTTACAGAATTCACAAAGACCCACAAAGAGCTGCTGTGCTAAATAAAAAAGGGAACCAGCACGTCAGAAATTATATCATGTACTAAACACAAGAGAAGTTTTTCAAATTACTATACAGCTCCACAGCCATAAATCTCTCTACATAGAGGTATATAAAGAAAAAAGTAAATCTGCCTAAACACAATACATCAAATTCCCTGAGCAAAGCAGCTCAAATCTCTCTAATCTCTTTTATTCAAGGCCTGAAAACCTTATCTGGTGCATCATCCTGCTATGTACAGTCCACCTGAACTTTAGCACACCATAGAGAAGAAAAACATATTCAAAAGCATAAATTAATGCAAGACCATCTCAAAATGATAGAAAACCACACTGGTAGTACTACTGTAACGAGGAGAAGCTGCTCCTATAATCGGAAGAAAACCAGCTCCTAACAATAAGACAAATGAGACTCAACCATCAGTGTCTCAGTCTTCTAAAAGCGGACAGTAAGCTGCTTGGTTAGACCTCGCTTCCACAAACACTCCAACAAACTTAAAGGAAGGAGACAGACCAATTCCCCCTACGAGCAGGAGATCTGGAATTTCCTGATCTCTTCCCATCCTGTCAGATTATGTCACAGCACAAGGAGAACTTAAAAGAGAAAAAAAAAAAAAAAAGTGAAAGTCCCCTCCACTAAAGGCTTTTAACCCGTATCACGTCTTTAGCCCACAGCTTCTTTCAGGGACCTGTTCAAGCCAGAGTTAGAGTGCCACCAACACAGACACTCGCTGCGAGTACAAAAGAGGACAGAAAGGCTTCTTCACTACCACTTTACTTGCTGAGGAGCCATAAATGTGGTTTTGCTTTTCGCTTCTGAGTCAGCTCTAAGACAGTGGTAACAATCAAGTTTGGTTCACGAGCTGAACAGGTTCTCGAGAAGAAACTGTTAAAATCTCAGACACGAAGGAGCAGCAAAGAGTATCAAGCACTTATTTCAAGCTTGCATTCAAATAGCCTTTACTGCAAGAACTAGATGTACTTATAAGTTACATGTCAAATATGAAGCTTTTAAGCAATTAAACACAGATTTTTCTAAACATTAACTTTCATGTTGAAAGTGTATCAAACAAAATCAGATTTAAATCACATGGCACTTTTCTATCTCTCTAATATAAGATACATAAAGTTTAAACCATTTGAAGGCATTCATGCTTTCATCTATCAGAAAAATAAGCCTCTTTTTTTTCTAAATTAAGGATTAAACTCCAAGATACTTAATCAAGTATCAGACTGTTTCCAAGAGTCCCGTTATGGAGCAAGAAAATATCAAAAGTTAAGTTACTGTAAAAATCACCTAACAAACTGCTTGAATCAAAAGCAAGTAAGCAAATTTTTAAAGCAATTTTATTTGGACAAAACGAAGCATTCACATCTTTTTGCCCTGAACAAGCCAAGTTTTAGAGTAGTTTTATAAAACTACTCATAACAAATTACAAATTTTATGTTACTAATAAAAGCACTCTTTCCAGATTTGTCCTTCCAAACTCTTTAACCTTCTCTGTCATTAGGGCTGACTGATAAGCCACCAGCTGTTTTTTTTCTTCTCGGTGCTACAATGCATTCTCTTCCTTTTTAAGGCTAGTATACCCAAGCAACAAACAGCAGGACTTTAGCCAGCTGCTAGAATGTCACAAACCTATATATTTAGCTCCCATCTCATTTACTGCCATCCCTCAGTGTCAACCATTTAATGTCCCTTACGCTCCAGTCTCCTGACATTCCTCACCGAGCTGACAACACTGCAGGCTGGATCAGCCGACAGAAGATACAAGAACACACAACAACAAAGCAGAGACCTTATCAGTTACCAGAGACAGAAGCCATGCCTTGTCAAACACACTCAAGCAAAAAGCATTTTGGAGTTTGCCTCCCTCCCACCATGTCCGGACTAATTTTTACTGTTTATAAATCGCGTAGTTGTGTGTATAAATATTACCTCTAGAAATATTACTTGTGAAATAGCAATTTGTTCTTTTAGCATGTTTAATTAGTAACATTGTTTCTTCTCCTAATAGGGCAAAAACCCCTCGTGTTTGTACACTACTTGCTTCACCTCTGCTTTCTCAATGCATTTTGTACATAGCAATATAAACTAGTCACATTTTCTTTCCATTTAATATTGTTTTTAACATTAACCCTTTTTCTCATGCCACAAGTTTAAAGAGAATCTTAATTGGGTAATTTCAATTCCACTTCAAATAACTAAAATAATATCCCTCAAAATGAATTTTTGAATGCTACATGTTCTGTTCATGTAAAAACTAATCTAATTACTGTCGTGTTTTGGAAATAATTGGATTTTAAATTGCTTAGAATTATCAACATAAGTGAGAAAGCTGTAAAGATAGACAAATTAACAATTTCATGGTTTTAAAATGGGAATCTCTGTTATCATTAGATTCCCATTTGCAATTATTTAGAGGCCCACAGAACCGTTTGGTAGTTCCCTCCTTTAAGTGGTCATAAAAACCTTTAAACAGTAATTGAAAGATTGTTAACAGAAACTCTCTCAGGAAATCAGATCCTGTGAACAATCTAATAGTAGGCATGCTTAACCAAGATAGTGAATAATCTGTTTCATCCTATTCACTAAGATGAGGTTTTCAGAACAGTGACAAGACATCAGTTTCAATAACACCAAGAGATGAGTAAAAATTGTTCAATTCCATGCTCTACTTGGGAATCGTGACACATTTATCTAGAGAATTAACAAGTTGTGCTGTGTGTAAATCGGTCTCCAAAACCTAATTGTAGGATCCAGCAGTGCCCTCTAAGCCTCACAGTTTACATCATTAAACTCATATTCCAATAACAAAGGATCCTCAGGATATACAGTCCAACAACTAATTTCCATAATAATACCTTTTAATTAGATGTGACTACATATGACATTACCCAAGGCACTTAAAGTTGGCAATTTAGCTGTAGACTTCTTCCATTTCCCAGTAATTAGAAGTGAGAAAGATACATTTAAGTTGGAGAACGATTGCAGATAGTGATACTATAGTTATAAATACTAAACAGAAACTGAATTCTTAATGGACACTATCCACTGTTTTTTAATTTACCACAGAAATGCAGTTGCTTCTGCTCCTCTCAAAAGGAAAAACTGACTTTGCAGAAACGGGCTTTGAGGTTATACTCAAGTTTATGCAAAGGAGAGGTGCTCAGTAACAACTTCATTTTATTTTATTAGTTATTGGAATTTTAGACAAAGTTCTTCATCTCTCTAAGGCAAGAGATTTTATGCTGAATTATTCAGTCCTTCATAATTCTAAGTTGCAAAAATATATTTATTTTCTTGAAAGATGAGAAGGGAGGAAACACAAAAATTGCACACTTCCAAATCAGAAGACCTCAAATCCGTACTACATAAATAGCAATTACTATTTTTTCCTCCATAATAGCACTCTTTCCCAAGCAAAGTTAAAAATAAAGCAGTAAAGCACCACACCAAGCAACCGAGCAACTAAACCCCATGATAAAGATGCATAGTATTGTTTTGTGGATAAAGATAGGCCTTACCAATTAGAGCTGTGACGGAAGTTTCCATATTCAAGCAAGATATTTTGGGAAAAAAATGCATTTTATCAAATTTCTGAAGTGAGTGACAAACTAAGGAGTTTAACATTCCTAAATATAAACATGCTTTTCATTCACGTGACTGATTTTAATTGCTTAATTTAGCTGACTGAACTGTAATTTATAATCAGAACCAATATTAGATACTTTTTGCTTTGCTCCTTTAACTTCTGCATACATTTGAGAATTGGTAACACAACTGCAATCTCATTCATAGACTAAGAGCTCCATAGTGAAACAAACTGAATTTTATAAACTCAAAGGGGAAGGTCAATCAGAATTCTTACCTCATTTAAGACAAATCAACTTCTGACTTATCTATTTCTATCTTTAAATATATTGAAAATACTCCCAGTATTTCACAAGTAGAACTACAACACCTCACTTTTTAAATAAACATCACGCTTAGTCACAGCTCCGTACACAATTTATTCTACTTCACGTTTATTAGGGGTGCATTTACCAAACTAGGCCTAGAATTTCATGCCATGAAAATACTGAAATGTGCAGAGAAAGTAATTTGAAATTGTTTCCTCAAAACAAAAGCAATCCCCCCTCTAAAGTTTAGAAAAAAAGCCAGCATGATTATCTAAGTCGTAGCATTTCTCGTTCTATTACAGACTTCAAGTGATATACTTCAATCAAGCCTAAAAGAAAGTAAGACTAGAAACTCTCAATGCCTACTTGCTGTTGTACAAGTATTTCTTCTAAAAAAAGAAATGATAAATAGACTTCTCAGTGTTGAACATATTTGAAGTGAAAAATTAAACTACTAATTCCATTCACCTCATGGAAACATGGTTACAAAAATTCTTCTCCACCTATGTACAGCTGCCATAATCAGTAAACTTGCAAAATTCAAACCTAAAATGGCAGGACAGGTCAGAAACACAGAAGACAGCTCCAAGTACAGTACTCAGTATTTTGTTTAGTGTTTTAAGTCCCTTGTTTGCTCTAAATGACTCCTGCTACCAAACCTTAAGTCTATGCTCTAACTGTAAGAAAGCAATGCATAAAAAGACAAGTGAGTCAAAACTGAAAAGCACCTGAAACACCTTAAAAAGCCCACCTGGGTGGGAGCAATTAAGGGTGCAAGACTCACAATATAAGCACTATAGAGTTATGTGCTTCGGTCAGCATCGAGCACTAAGAGCAGCAGTATTACAGTCTGGTAACACAGTAATAGCAGCACCTTCAGATATCAGATCATACTGAATCTATCACCTTCAACATCTACAATTACAACACTACTAAAAGAGCAGCATATCAACAATTGTGACATTCAGCCTTCATTTCTAACTAACTTTTGCCTTTTACTCTGGGCTTTTAAAGTAAGGAGAGGGGTATCAGCACTTTCTACAGCTCTGTGATGACCAACATTGCTGCAGACACTGCAACAGGAGAGGAACTACCTCATATTTACCACAGGTCAAACAGCAGAAGAAAGAGTTATCATAAGGCTTTGAGATGTACTTCAGATGTACATGTCAGCCTACCTGCCTGCAGTCACTTAGGATTTAAAGATATGTGTTATGTTCCAGCCCTGTCTATATTACAAAGCCAGAGATTCAGGTCTCTCTCTTGTTTCAGCTTGCCCATCAGCTGACTCACAGAAGAAACTGAAGTCCTTCACAAAGACTCAAAAGCCCTTGTTTACAATTTTTCCAGTCTCAAGGGCAACACTTGCACTTGTGGAAGAAAAAAAGATATGCAAAATATTATTTTGGCCAGAATAACTTGAAAAAATCTAATGAGATTGAAGCCCAAGATACACTATTTTAGTACTTGGGTTGAATGCCATCAACTTTGCTTTACTTTTAATGCAAGTGACATTCCTTTTTAAAAAAATGGTAATCAAATTGTCAAATAAGTTCAAATTATAAAATTCAAGCAATTAGGTTAAATACTATGATCAACCCAGACATTTAAGATGTTGATTTGAATAACATATTCATTATCATCAGTACTTAAAAATATTAGCAATGTCACAACTGGTCATTTCCAGATGGAACAGCAATACAGAGATATCTATTTAATGCAGCATTCACATTTTTAGACCACCTGTACTTCACAGGGAAAAAATAATGTGATAAACTGCTGCAACTTTAAATCACAATTTAGTTGATAATCTTCCCAGAGCAAGCAGTCCCTGTATCACTGACCACAGGGCAAAGCCCTCAGTGACCTCTGACACCACAGATCACAATGTTTGCAACCAGAACTAACTCGAATTTTTGGGTCAGTATGTTCTGAGTGTTTATAAACCACACAGCTGAAAGATATTGATCCCGCTTGTATCAGCACTCTAAAGAGACAGAAACCTTCTTAAAAAGCATTAATCAACCTAAGCAACTCAAGTGTTGGGTGGATGAATGCACACAATTAGGACAGGTGCACAAGCATTCCTAAAGAGAGGAAGTACTATGCTATATAATAAGAGACAACTGAGTACAAATAAGGTGTAAAAAGGAACTGGCTGCTCATCAAGCGAAATTATTTTTCCTCAAGTACTGAGTGTGTTTGAAAGAAAAAGAATTCACTCAGTTTCAAAGTAGTGCAGCAAATTCCAAAGGGAATCAGTGCCTTCCCAAAATTCAATACTATACACTGCTCTTAAGATAAAAGAAACATATAAAAGCTTAGAACTGTGAATTAATATTATGGCAAAGTAGACTGAAATTAAACAACGCTGTCCAACTAGTGTTCTTACTACCTTTAAAAAATAGTAGACTAATTTCATAAATTGAGTAGATCCACACTACAATGGATGAATACCTATTAGCTACAGAAAACCAGCATCTCCTATGCAGAGATACATATTGAGACAGCATTTGTGTTTTATTTTAAATCCAATATTCCAATCCAAGGCAGGTAAACAACAGTTTTCTAGCAATGAAACAAAACATGGAAAAAGGAAGGAAATGCCAAAATGGAAAGTTTATTCCTGAAGCTGGATTTGTGTACAATCTTCCTCTCAAAAAGACTCTCGTAAGACAACCAAGTGACCAACATCGAGACACATATCCAGAGCAAAACAACTCTGTTCTTTTGAAATATGGAACAAATTCAGATCAGAAATGAATGCTACAGATACAGCACTACACTGAAAACTTTTCCTTGACAAGTGATGTGCACTTTCAAATGTATTAATAACTTCAGAAATAGCATAACCTCAAAACAGCACACCTGTTTAAGAAAACTTGACCATGTTGCTTAAAAGGCACATTTTTTGTTTGTTGTTTGTTTGTTTTTTATTATTAACGTGCACCTCCAGGGTTTGTGGGCAGACTCACTCTAGTAATAAACAATAGACCTTTTACCACTGAGGGCATGTACATTGATTTTTACCTAAGCACATAATTTAGGAGCAATACAAAGAAAGTATCAAGCTGGTATTTTGACTGGAACTCAAAACTCCATTAAATAGCAATTCTAGATGGGGCTTGGTGCCATCTTATCCCAGCAAAACACAAAGCAAACACAATTAGGTAAGACTTGCATTTCACTGACCTACCCATATGAAGTTACTGAACTCTTGCTGTCCTCTGACTGGAAAGCATTGAATGACGTTTGGAAGGGCAACTCCATAAAAATCTGAGTATACAAACAGTAATACCTGAACTACAGAGCTACTAAAAAGGAAGAAATATCTAATATGCCTGTCAAAAGCTGACTGACCACTGCAGTGGGAGGGGGTAAAGACAACATGGTATCATAATTGCCAGGTTAAGTTCCTGGGGAAAGTACAACAGCTTAGTGCTATAGGTTTCCTTTTGTCAACTAATCAGAGGGGAAACTTAAAAAATTTAAAAACCTCTTAATCCTCATGAAAGGGTTTTTCTCTCTATACTTCCTCCTTCCTTAAAACATTGTGCTTCTCAAATACCAGCCCTATCTCCTTCAGTAGTCTGTTTTAACTCTCTAAAGCAGAGGGAAGATCTGTTCCAACTCCCTAAAGCAGTGGGAAGATCAGTTCCTGACTTTGAGTAACAAAGCACAACTACTAAGGATTCTGATGTCTCAACAGTAATTTGTAAATTCACCTGTCTGTTTTAAATACAAGCTCTACGACTTTTTGTTTGTTATTGTTTCTAATGTATTTCCATGTTTTCTTAATGTATTTCCATGTTTACTGCAGTCCCCAATCCTAGTTGAAGTACACAGGACATTTGTTCACAAGAAGTACCAACAAGTTCAGCAAGTGTACCCAAGCATACCTGACCTCACAACAGCAAGCAAAAATCTCATCCTGAAGCACTTCCTCGCCCCTGTATAAAACCCTTCTTTCCTAAAACAAACATTTCAAAGAACAGACTGAAAAAAAACTCCAATGTTAAACAAAATCAGTATGCAACAAGTATCTGCCTCACGGCTGACCTTTCATTACTTGTATTTGCGCCCAACTCTCCTAGACTTAAGTCTTGCAAGAGCTAATACACAAAGTAGAAGTTCTGAGGAAAATCAGTTCAGCAAAAGCAAGCACAAGCTGACACCACAGAGTTGTAGCACACAATCAACTGAAATCATGCACCCAAATATTTGTGTACTCCATGAAAGAAAGAAACCTGTGCGCATGAAGTGCAGAATTCGAAATGGAAGAGTGTATTAAGAAGACAGCTCTGGTCATACAGATTGCCCACTGAAAGCCTGATTCTACAAAGAAAATGAAATGAGCTATAATGAAAGGCACTACAGGAGCAAAACCAATCACGATGGATGTTGACTGCTGGACCAACTTCAAAAAGTTCCGTTGGACACATTCTTTGCAACCTCAAATTCTGTAAATCCCAAAGTTAAACATTTTTAATAAAATTAATTCATTAGAAAAATTTTAGTTATTTCATCCACAGAAAAGTAACAGGTATCTTCAGACTACATGTTTAGACTAATTTTCTAGACTACCATTCTCCTTTAGCACTTTGCTTCCCCATATACACACAGTCCTCTTCCTCCATGGTGAAGAGAGGCATCCGAATGTCTAGCACCAGCTGCTCACATCAGATTAGGGGATTCCTACCCTTACATGCTGGACCTGTATACTGATTAAACAAACAAAAAATTCTGCTGCTTTCTGCAGCGAGTCTCATATACATGCTGGACATAGCATGCATATGAACATGCATATAAAACTAGGAGCTTAATCTTATGACATGAATTTGATGAAGTTACTAATACAAACATCACCATAAAAGCATGGTGTCCTAACAAGTATGTTCAACTTTCCTATCAGTACCAGATGCAACTCATTTCTTCTCCCAGATTTCCAGATTTACTTTGAAAAATATTAAGGAGAACACTGCCAAGGTAAATGCCACTTACTAAGATTTTACTTGTCTTACTTCCACCCTACCTTCCCTTTCTTTTTACTTACACTCACAGAAAGACCACAGGATCTGCAAACAGCAAAATTGGAAAGAAAGAATCAAATGGGAAGAACATTAACAAATAAATGACAAGGTAATCACATAACATAATTGCACTAAATTCTTGAAGAGTTTAACAGGGAAAAAATAATGAAGATATAGACCAAGTTAATTGGTACTGCTGAATGGATGCTGAGCCTGCAAGACTACTGTAAGGGACTAAAGGATAGGATTTTTAATTCCAATGTATACTAAACTGTCTTCCATCCTTTCGCCTCCAAGTGAAAACATGCTCTGGAGATTTGACCAACTTATTTATGAATAAAATTATGACAGCATCTGTCATCCTTCACGAAAAAAAAAAAACCAAACCAAAAACCCACCAAAAAAACCCCTAAACACCTCAAACCAGCTATTGATTGTTTAGCATGGTTCAAAAAATGAAAAAAAAACCTCAAAAAACTGTCAGAAGGTGATTCAGATGGTCAGTAATGGAAGGATATCCAATAAAACATTACATAGAAAGCATTAAAAAAATCTACATGCATATATTAAGGCATGTCTCCATTCCAACAGCATTTAAACAAAGGGGCCCTTGCTCAATCCATTCCCTTACCATGTGCAACCAGAGCACATAAAGCCTCTCACGAATACATAAAGTTAGAATTCAAAATTAAATTTTTAGTTTCCATTATTTCTACTAGAATGTTTTTCCAATGACCCTACCAAGACGAAAACTAGTAATCAAACTACTTTAGTTATTTCATACACATTTGTAGTTTCATCAGTACCTAACCTTTTCCCAAATCTTTCTTCAGCCCTGCCATTACTATGTATCCCAAGTTTATATACAGAGACCAGTTATATTCTCTCTTTGCTTCAAAAATTGCAAGGGTAAACAAGGCCAAGTCTTTTAGCCTTCTTCCCTGTTTACCACTAGGGAATGAAAAGCTTAAGTAAAAGAATCAGAACAATAAATAAAGAAGATGTTATCATTTTCCTAATCCATATTAGGGATGCTATTAAACTCTGATATTACAAATTGAAAAAGGATTTAAACATTTTGTCAGTAAGTTCCCCATAGTAAAATGAGTCCCTGTGTTCATCTTTGTGTTGCACTAATTAAACAGTTTTAACTAAAATGGTCAGAAAGTACGCACAAGCTGTTTATCACTGCTGGCCTTTGAGCTTCAGTATACTCAAAGGACATGCTACTTTAGATGCGATAATTACTAAGTTCTTACATTTTTACTGAGGAGGCACAGAAGAGTTCCAACAGAGAATTTCACATTAATCAGAGCTAACAGGGTACTTATTAATAATAAAGCCATGATTATAATAGAAAAAAACATTTATTCAGTTCAACATTTGTAGGTACTAATTCCAAAAACTGTTTAAATTGATATCAGGCAGAAAGTTTAGTCTCAGCTCTTTAGGGAAATTTGAGAAAATTAATCATTTATCTGAAGCATAAGAAATGCTAAAGACTATTAACTGTTCACCCACAAACAATAGCTTATCCTCTGTTCTTCTGCTTCTTAAGAGCTCAGTAATTTTTCTGACATCTTTTCTTCTTACTTTTTAAAATTCTGATGGAAGTTATTTCTCCATGAATTGGAAATGCCTTCAAACTGCAACACCAAAGACTTAGATGACAGTACAAACATTACACTGCAGAGAACACATTTTTAACTGAAGAGCAAAATATGGACAATTTATGGAATTTCATTTTTTGGGTGCCTTCTGCAGAAGTTCTCTCAAGTTTCAGGAGTACATACAAGGTTCAGAAAAGTTAAGAATCTCAAATCTCCGTTTTAATACTAAAATTTCTAAAAAGATCAAACACCTTTCAAGGGTACTAGAAGAAAACAATATAAATAGACCCAACTGCATAACAGTAACTTCCTATGAAAAAAAAGTGCCAGAAAGGAGACCATCCCGACAGTTACACAATTTATCAGACTGTGACTACATCACAGAAAAATGCTCTTTATTAATACAACACTCCAAAGAAAATTAATTCTTGTTTAGCAAGATTTTTGCATGTCTTCCACTTGCTAGTACAGAAGTAGAATTTCAGACTCAGCATTTAAAAACTACAGGCTGTTTCAGTCAATCAAGTGTTTAGCAAGCTGAACTTTGCATCAACTATGGTCTTCAAATAAATACTGGATGAAAAATACTCAACATGCACTAGTACAAAAAAATAAATTAAGAGCCTTCAGGGGATTTTATATCTTTATTTTAGCTTTTAAATTTAATTTTATATATTCTTTACTTTGTGTGAGTAACCAACGGATAGTAAAACAGTAGTATCAAAGTGATGTACGCTATGAAAATTTACTATTTCATCTTTTGTGTATGTTTATATAAACACATACATAAAGCACGTTTGTTTAAACTTATGGTAGACTGCTATTTTTATGCCTCACAACTAACTGAGGATTCTGTGCACAAAATGGCACTATAGTACTATCCAGTACTCACTGTAGTCAACTAACCAATATGCTCAAAATCTAAAACAAAAATATTTACCATAACAAAGGTTTATTAGAACCTAATAACATTTTGCTGATTATTTTTTTTTCTTTTACTAAAAAAATTATTAAATATACATCAGAAAAACAGTTTCTGGTCACTCTGCTTTGAGCAACTGTAGGTCTATCCAACTTTACATCTTTGTAAGGTATACAAGATTATCAGCTGGAAGAAAATCATGGCAACAGAAAGAATTGACTAGATTTATCTGAGAAACTCACTGTCATAGTCTATACAGCATGTCTTTCCTATATCTGGTAACGACTAAATTAATTGCTAAATATGAGCAAGAAGTTTCACATAACATTGTGAAAATTATCACAGGTGACAATCTCTATCTTTAACCACAAATTTACCTTTACTGGTGAAATTATTACTTACAAGTGAATTTCACACCTTATTTTTTTTTTAAAACGAGTTGGAATCACTGTGCTCCAGACCTTCTGAATGCTGTGCTAGACTGAATTTAGAGAAGGTTACTTAATTTCTGACTTGCACAAAGATTTTACAAAGAACCTACATACAAAATCAAAGCTTTTTAGTTGTATGTTTAATTCTAGTTGATTAGCCAATTATGGAAGCTGTGCAAATCCCATTCCAAGAAGCAATGAACAAATGCAGGAGCATACAGAAAACACTGTGCTTGGCTCCCCAGTGAAGCTCAAACTGCCAGGTCCTGCCACAGCGACAGAAGATGCACATTTTCTAGCACACACTTCACATCATCTCACAAGAACCAACAGCCTTTTTATTCCAGGTCACATGGAAAAATCACAAGCTTCTCCAACTTCTGAATGCATAAGAGTTTATTAAATTAGTGACCACTTCAAGGCCGTTCTTCTGAAAGCACACAAAGAGCTAGCAGTAGCTAGTGAAATCATTACTTTGACAGAAACTAGAAAAACTCTTTCCTGCTTATTTACACTATATTTGACAATTAACTGGCAGCAAAGAGCTAAGCTACTAAACCCCTGATTTCTAGAACAGCAGCTCAATAGTTAAGGGAAATCCAACACCTTTTTTCTTACTCATAATCCTCGTACAGCAGGCATCAAGTTCTGTAAAAACTGCAACAAATAACTAAGGCAACTCTTCACAAGGAATACACTGTCAAGTTATGAAAAAAGATTTCAAAAACTAAGAAATGTTTTTAAAAGCCACTAAGCGAAATAATTCTAAGATATATGCAGGTATTAAGTCCACAGCTACTTACATGGCTTTGTGGAACAAAAGGATAGGACAATTCCTCTCAAAAATCTGTAATTCCAAGGAGTTTCAAAAGGATCACTTTTTTTGGTGTGCGGACAAGTATGCATGTACACATATGTACACAGACATGCATATGCTTAATTTGAAAGAAAAATGCAATACAAGGGAAGAGAGATGTCTCTAGTGCCAGTGCAAATTCCTTGAACACTTTTCCCAGTACAGGTATTTTAACCCCAAAGCAAAACAACTACGCGAAAACTTGAAAAGGGAGAAAAGACATTTGTCTAAATATTCTGTTCTGAATAAGGACTTGCCTTAATTTTCTTAACAGAGCATGGCACAATGAGGTTTATTTAGAGGCCCGTATGTTCTAAGCAGCATTGAAACAATAAAACTCCATTTGGAGAGCTTAATCTAATTAAGCATACAAAGAAAAGCCACAGAAATACACAAGCGTTACCCCCATTTTTGCTGTTCTGTACTTTCTTCCACTATATATCACTTTAATGTGCAAATCCCTTACTTGGACCCTGCACTCCTCTACTGCAACAGAACCTCTATTAGGAAAGAATAACACAGTTTCTTATTTTGTCACTGATCAATGAAAATGGTTGGGGTAGTTAAGTGTAGATGTTACAGGACTCTTTTTCCCACGTAGTTTTTAGAAACACTTCAGACCACATGAATTCAAAACAGTTCTAGTCAAATGAAACCATTCTCCTTCAAAAAGTAAGTGTTCAATAGAAATGAACACCCCATGGAGAGCACAGTATTGACAGGCAAGCGAAGAGTTTTGCTTAAGCAGGGCAGGAAAAGGGGAGAGGACAGGACAACCAACCTTGAGATAAAGACACTTTTATAAGCAACAGAACTGGTTACACGGGTATGAGACAAACAGTAATTGAGACTAAGTACAGCCTCCAAAAGGTCTCTAAAGGGCCTCTAAGCATTCTGCAGCTGCCTTTTAGAGACACACCAAGAGGAAAAAACAACATCTCATGAACTACTTTCCTCCTAAAATTTACTTCACAAGTGTCTCAGAACAGACAATACTGAATGAACAAGATAATTAGGATCTTACATCTATGGTTTAGCAATCCATACTAGTTTGGTATTTAACACAACCTTCTTCCACTTACAGTCACTACAAATCAAGCCAAGTGGAACATACACTGATTCCCTAGTGTCCAAAGCAACTCAGAGTGATCCAAGGGTGGCATCACATAAAATTTACACTTAAAGACGACCACAAGGATCAAAAAATAATTTAGGGACTAAAAAGATATACTTACATCTGGATATTCTTTTACAGGCACATATAGTTTCTCTTGTAACTGTACAATAGGTCCCACAGCATCTGGTAATTCTGCACTTCTCTTCTCCGTACTACCATTTAATGTGTCGTTATACATGTCTTTCCGTACTCTGCTAATTTCTGTGGGGGGAAAAACGTATATTAGCCATTAAATACAGTAACAGATTATAATCTAACATGACAATCTTCTCTTTCTATTATTTCCCAAGCCTTAATGCCATTTTCTTCCTCTTCTCATGAACATCATACTAGCTGAAAAACCTGCTCTGGTTTTGGTTTTTTTCTTCTGTTTTGTTTGGGGGTTTTCAGTTGGTTTTTGCTTTTTTTTTTTTTTCTAAATTGCAGCACCCATCCTTAAATGTCTTTCATGTCTGTAAATTTGCTGCCTACTCATCCTGTTTATGGAATTCAGCTATTGAAGTAAAAATTACGTGCAGCTCCTCAGAACACTTACAAGATTGTTCACTTCACTTAGAAGGTGTATAAAAACAGTTCTTTTATGTATTTTTTTAAAATAATAACGCAGCTAGAAAGCAAAAAAAAAAATTAGAAATCTGTACCTAACAAAAAATAGAAAAATGCATCTATACAGTACTTTTTAACTATAGCACTTGGAAATTAAATGGAGCATCTTTCAGCAATGGGAAATAGGACAGCTTAACAGTGAGCACAGTTCATGAGCACATGGCATGACAACAAACCCCCAGAGAGATAATAAAAAAACAAAGGCAAGTGTGGTATCAGACTTGGGCAAGCTCTCTATACACCCAGAAGCCTGACTACTTCATTTCAAAGTAATGAAAAACTCCTCAACAGCACCAGGGAATGTCAAGTGTGGACTTCTAAGTATTGTTTCTACCATTCGCACTGGTATTACTCACACCTTGAGGTATTTACTTGGAAGATGTAGTTCAGTAGTTATGAACAAGGTAGTTAAAAATGGATAATTTGATTCAAATCTACATTAGTGTCATTAAACTGTAATAGTCTGAGAATGAATACAAAGCTTTCTTTTGTTTAACCAAAAAAAGACATTCAACAAGAGGTTACATTTCATTTCTAAACCTGTAAAACATGGTATTTAAATTGCTGCTATAAGAATAAGAAATTCCACATTTCATAACTTACGGAATCCCAAATAGTGTAAAAATGTTCTCGATGAGTTTATTTCAATACCATGGAAGAATTACTTAAAATGAATGTATTAACCAAGTTTCAAACAAAAAACTAACATTTCAACAGGATTGTTCCCAAAGCATTAAGACTTACAATAGCATGGGCTGTAAACAAAGCCAAGTATCAGTAATTCCAGTCTTTTACTTTGAATTGCAACAACTGCTTTCAAAACCTTCAGAACTAAACATGACACTGAAAACAGAAATCTTATGTTTTCATCTAAATTCAGGAAGCCACAAAAAGAAGAAGTCACTTGAAACTCTAGCAGCGGACAAGAGATTAATATAACCTCTGTTTCATAATCAGTTTCTTCTCTGGCAAATGATTAATAGCTGAGATTTCACCACCTGAAAAGCCGTGAGGGGGGGGAGAGCGTCACAAAGGACAGGTCTCTGAAACGCATATTCAGGAACAAGTTGTTTCTCTGCTGGAAACTGACACAGTCATGTGTACTGTATCATGATTTGGTAGTTAACACCTGTTTACAATGGGGAACACAAATTTTGTCACCATATAATCATAGCTCAAGGAAAAAATCCTCATCTCCTTGTACACTGACAATTTTGGCTACGAGCACAAATTCCTCTGAACTACAAGCAGTATTTATACTGGCTTCAGTACATAAAGAAATTCTTTAGCACATCTCTTTGAACAAATATTACTACCTTTTGGCACACTTTGTTTCCTTTTCATTCTCTTCAGATTTTCCATTAATTTACACTACACTGAAACACGCTAGGCAGTCTGCAGAAGTACTGAAGCGTTAAGTATCAACGTGGTCATTTTTATTTCTAATTGGCAGCTACTGAGTACCTGCACCGAAATTTTCCTTTTAAAATGTACCTTTCATGCAGAATTTAATCACTAACATTAGGTATCATAGTCTTCACAGGAGAAAACGAACATTTATTTTAATCTTCCCCTTGCAAATAATCCTATGCCACATTCATGACACTTGAAAGCCAAACATTCAGAACACACACAGACAGTATGAGAGCTGGCTTGAGGACTATCACTCAATTTCAGCTTGCGTGAAACCTAAGCTATCATGCCTCAAACTTTGTAGAGAATGAAGACATCTACCACCAACTCAGTGGAGTAGAAAACTCCACTAGAGGACCAGACACCTGAACTTTAGTCTTCTTTGCATCTGTAGGTTTGTATTTTCTCTCTCTACATTGAAGCCAGCACTAACGGCATCAAACATCAGGACAGGGACAATCACAGCCACAGCAGTCAGCAGTACCACTGCCTCCTCAAGTGCTACCGTTTCTTCTGCTTCTTGGCATTTTACCTTCTCTCTTGTCTTAGATACTTTCTCCAAGACCTCAGACGAAACATTCAGAAGCAACAGATGAAGTAAGAGGCATATACTCCCAGTTTTCTTTAACTTTTGATACAGTCTCCAAACTCCATTACTGCACAACACGTTATCTATGAAACTCTCTTTCCACTTTTCTCAAATTTGACAGTACTGAAGGACTACTGCTTGAATGATAAAACAGTTAGATCAAATCTCTAGTTCACCCATGCTCTCTCACTTCTAACTATGGATTGAGTACAACCTATCCTCCTTCCTAAGGTATTAGTGCAGCTGACCACAAGCATTCTCTCAAATGCACAACTCATGAAGTTATCTGCTTGATATGCCTCCTGGGTTTTTCCAGATTCTGCTGAATCCTTCCCCACATCTGCAAGATTACTTTTTTTCATTATAACTAACCGCAGTTTTCTCACATACCTGCCTCTGGTTTAATCACACCTCTAGTGTCTTAACAGGACCCCATACCAAGTACTGAATTTTGATGACATAACCTTGCCTTTTACAGTCTCCATTACACCCAATTCAAGTTTCTAGTCTCTTGAGTATCTTGCAACTTTGCCACACACTTTAGGCAGTTATGTGTATCAACAGAATTATGTGGCACTGTATTTTCAGCACCGCCCTCAAGCTTATCAGGAGTGAATAAGGTTTCCAAAAGCATCACCAGCAGAATGTTGGAGAAGATAAAAACTCTACTCTCTCAAGCTCTAGCAGGCACCGTTTCATTCTGTTCTGAAATACTTTAAAATACCCAAAAATCTGAGGAGCAGTGCTGAAGTAGGAAGGTCAAATCCTCCATGCACACCTTTTTATTCTTCAGCATTGAATTCATATATCTTTAAAAAAAAAAAAGTCAAGTAAACAATCTTTTCTTTAGATTTATTTCACATTTCTTGCACGCTACCAAGTAGGTCTTCCCTTGCGCAGAAGCTTCTTTGGTATGTCTCTCATGAAATCACACTTTTCAAGCCCATTTGTAAAGCTTTATTCACATTTACAATTCTTTATAGATTCTTCCCTCTCACAGAAAGCCAACTGATTAAAAAATAAGGAAAGCTTTACTTTCAGAGTGAACATCTAAGTACAATTCCAGGTACTTTACCTCTGTCTTAACGCTGCAGTGGTAATTACGTTGTATAACATTCTAGGGATTTAAAAGAGTGTTAGTAAAGAGAGATACTTAATTATAATAGTAGATATGACTTTAAAAAAAAAAGAAAGACATACAGCAGCTTCTCTATACCTCTAAAGCCTGTGAGTTCTGCCAATGCATTAATATGTCTCTGAAAGGATGTAAGTACCCATCTCTACTGTAGGCAAAAGCAGGAACTCATGAAGAATTTCAAAAGCTACAATATTTACTTTTAACAATACCCTGATCTGTACACTCTAAGAAATAAGTTAGCAGTAAATGACAAAAATGTCTTGCTCACAGCAGGGCAGTGGAGAAATAAACTTATTAAAAAAAAAAAAAAAAAAAACANAAAAAAAAAAAAAAAAGACAAACCGGTTTCAATATCTTTATCTTGTTCCACCTTAATATGGCATGACCTAGTTAGCTATGGTAGCAATGACATACATTCTGGTCCAGAGGACATTTTTCCTCCTCTGTCCCTTAAAACTATACAAGTAATGTATAGTTTTGTTTCCTTTATCTACAGATCATATTTTTCAATCTAATACCGTTCTAAGATATGTTTTGAAGCACGATATACTTTTTATACTGCTTACATCTGTCTACAGATACATACTGCTATGATTTCTTCATTAACGTAAAGTATTCCTCCCTCTTGAACACACAAAGAACAGTGTTCATGTGAGTGTTTGTCATCACATTAAAAACCATCAAGAAGTTACTGATCTTCAGCTGTCAATCATTCCTTCAGAGGAAGTAAGACTCTGCACATGCATTTAAGACTGCTAGGTTGCAATGTAAAATTGGTTTACATAAACCGTTCTCTGCAAGTATATTCAAAGTAGGAAATCACTGAAAAGATTCAAATCCTTCCTGTCCCACCACTCTGCAAACCACTTTCAACATCAGTGGCCACAGTTTTATTACTTCTCACCACAAAAGCTTCTTCCAAATTATGAAGTTTTATCTTTTGGAAGAGCAGCAGACTTACTGTTTTTAAACCAATGCATTCCTCACTGTAGTTTAACCTAGAACTAAGAATTTGAAGAACTGAAACAAATCTGATGTTCCAATTTAGCTACATCCGTTGAAACAGAGTTAAACTGATGTCACGCTCAGCTTATGTGTCTTTCCTAAGACCACGTTAAGTCATCAACACACACAGAATTTCATTTTTGAAACCAAAAGAAGAACACTTTAACTATCATTCATTGGTTTTACAATACACAGCAAATGGGGGTGGAACAATCCAATAGCCAAAATCAGCAAGAGATACAGAATTAACCAAAACACTAATTACCCTTCTAACACCAGCAGGCATGCTTCCTTAACCAAGTGAAGTACCAGATTGCCAAAAGATTCTCAAACACAAGCTAGTTTCCATAGGAAAAAATAATAAAGTTAGGAGCAAATGTTTAAAGTTAAAAGTTTAAGAGTTATGGTAAGAAAAACAGATATGTTCATATAGCTAAAAATCTACATGGTACTTGGATCTCACTCATGCATAGAACATCAGTTTCAGTTTTCTACTTTCTCAGAGAATTAAAGTTATGCCCAAAATATCACCAACACCAAATTTTTTTACATGCAGAGTAATTTTATGTATTTTGACAGGCAAAAATAATTCCTGTAATTTTTTCTTCTTACAAACTATGACACTAAAACGAAGCACAAATAACACTTTCAGTATTTCCACAACAGTTTTTTGCAAAAAGTGAAAAATTCTAATAACTATCTATCAGAGACCACTTTAGTGGGTCCACTCAAATGCATGTGATTAGCATGCATTGCACTGAGGGGGCAGGTGAGGAATTAAGTGAATCTAGTACCTTCTCATTCTGTACTACTATGCAGTTTAATTTTTTTAAATGCAACAAAATGTGTGAATATGTGCAATAAGTTAATATTTTTACAAAGTGTTTTTATTGCCCACAACTGCTGCTAGATCATCACTTCAGGCATTTGAGAGTTACATTTAAGCAACAAAATACCTTTTTCCAATTTTTTTCCAACCCAGTAAGTCCCTAAAATAGAAAACAAGAGTTGCAGACACTTTAATATACAGACATAAAATTACCACTTTGTGGGATCCAAATCCACTGAATATGGATCCATGATTTATACAGGCAGGCAACCAATTCCATGTGCCATTAAAGCATTACCCATCAATTAGACAACTGCAACCAGACACCAGCTAATTTTATATAATACACAGTGTGTCAAACAGCATCCAATTATATTGTAAAAAATATGGAAAATGTAACTAATGATGGAGAGAAAAAAAGCAGAAAAAGGAGGAAGCTTATATACCACTCTTACCTAAAATATCTGAGGACAGCTGAATTATAATCTCTTTTAAAAGTGTTCTAAAGCCTAACACAGAGCATGTACTCAAACTACAACACAAGTAGCGTGCTGAGTTCATCCCCAGCACAAAAAGAATCTTGTTGATACAGCATGCACCAAATTTAAATACAACTTTTATTATAAAAAAATTAAAAGGACCAAAGTGACATCACACCATTGATGCACTGGATCAACAGATACCTAAGTCTCTCAGAAGAAATGAAGAAGGACGTTGAAGTACTCAACACCACCACTGAGAATACGGCACACAAGTCACTCAGGAGTATCAAAAAAAAAAAAAAAAAGTGTTTGCATTTCAATTCATCTTTTAATGCTTCGGAAAAACTATAGGTTCTTCTCCTTTGCTCCTCAGAGCCCAATGTAGCAGTACACTTTTGATGATTAAACTGTCAGTCCAATGATAAGTGGGCAGCACTTTCAGCAATTTGTCAGCACTCTTGGTGTCAAAATTCAGTCATTTCTTTTTGCCATAAGAGCCTGCAGAACTCCTTTTGTGGGCAGTTGTAAGGTTTGTGTCAAACTGACTTCAAAACCAAATAGAGCATACTCATCTGTTCTCTTTGTATAAATGTCAACAGAAAGCTTTAAAGTGCTTTATTACTGGTGGAACATTGCAACTCATGTGTTTTCTAATCTAGCAGCTTTAGTATGCTTACTTGGCAAAGAAATAGCTGGTTTTATTCATCACAATTTTAACAGTCTTCACTGTTAACACCAGTGCTGTTTGCTACTACTGCTGATGCAGCAGAAATAGCAATGCTAGCAAAAAAACAAGCCATTTTTAATATTGTGCCACATGGACTTGCACCCCACATGCCTCATCAGTCTAAAACGCTGGCAAGCATTTACACTCCCCACCCCGCTATTAAATCAGTGAAATGCCTGAGCATCAGGCAAACAAGATTCATAGCATCTTTCCTTCAGAAACCAACACAAAGTTAAAAAAAAAAAAAAAAAATAGACTTAGGATCAAGCAAAGCTGATAGAACAGTCCACTTCTGACAAATTTTCTTATATCAGCAATTTTGGTCTAGAGCATGACACTGAACTCTGACATAATTAACTGGCAAATTTTAAACAGTCATGCATTTGTTTCCACTAACTAAAACTTGCATTTATGTTATTTAATATTAGGGTATGTCAGAAAGGACAGCGCAGGTCTGAAGAAGTCCATCAATCCTGCATTACAGCTGCCAGTGGCAACCTGCATTTGCTTAAAAAAATAATATAAAGAAGATTAAATACAGTCTCCTCATTTTCTTGGTAAGCTCCAAAAGCTGTACATTTGAGATGAACTTCTTGTATTTGTCTCATCATATCCCAGCACCGTGCTCCAGAAACCTCAATATCTTTAACAGAAAATTCGGTTTATAAGTTCCTAAGAGAATACTTTAGAGAACTTTTTAGCAGTCTACTTGGCATATTTAACTAACATAAAACAGCAACAGACATACACTATCCATCCACACCCAAATAAGCAGCACTGGAAAACGCAAAGTTTCTTGAGGTAATTAGCTGATTGAGAGAAAACTATAAAACTAAACTAAAGTCCATCAGCACAGCATGACTGCTGAAGCAGATTTGGGAGCTCATATTTTTATCAGGCTTAATTATTACCCTCTCAAAAATCTACTCTAGCTCCCTTCAGCAGCAAGTTGTGCCTAAATTCTTACAGAATCATAGAATCAATTAGGTTGGAAAAGCGCTCTGAGATCCAGTCTAATCTATGACCAAACACACCAACGTATCAACTTGACCACAGCACTAAGTGCCATGTACCAGTCTTCCCTTAAACTGTGTCCTCTTGTCCTTCTGCTGGCTGCCTGGGAGAAGAGGCTGAGCCCCACCCGGCTATGTCCTCCTTTCAAGGAGCTGTAGAGAATGACAAGGTCTCCCTGAACCTGCTTTTCTCCAGGCTAAACAACCTCAGCTCCTTCAGCGGATCCCCCTCCGGAGGACTTGTGCTCCAGACCCTTCACCAGCTCAGCTGCCCTTCTCTGGACTCGCTCCAGCTCTTAAAGTCCTTCCTTAGTTACAAGTAGTAAAGCTAAATGTGCATCAAGCTTCTAGATCTATTCAAAGTTCTTTGTTTGTTTTTCTTTCCATACCCAGTAGTGCAAATCAAATGTCTGGCAGGTAACCATAATTATAAACAACCTGAATACCTTAGATGTGGGAGAATCTGCAGTAATACTACTCTGTATAAACTACTAATCATCAGAAAGATTAAAGAAAGGAGCCATCCGTTCTATGAGATTTAAACAACAGTGTTACTTGGTGCTCTTTAAAAACATCAGCTTGACAGTATTAGCTCAGAGAGAACTTCTGTGGTTTTAGTTCCTCAGGTGGTTATTTTTTAACAAAAAATATGCTACCTCAGTTTACTGTCTTTTTCTTGAAATTGATCTTTGTGAACAACATAGATGGGCTGGTCTGCAGTGGACCTTCTCTACCCACACACTATCCCATGCTCCCTTCACAACAGAATTAACAGCTGTCCACTTTCCACAGGTATCTTCTGCATATGAAATAAAGTGTATTTACATTCAACAACTATGAAGTTATGTAATGGGAAGCTCTCCAGTTAAAGCCAGAAGAACATTCTCTCAAAACATATGCTGAGCACTTCAGAACACAATTGCCTAATTAATACCAGAATCACCTGGATATGAGCACTGAAATCCCACACTATGCTCTTCTGACAATATGTGCAAGAAGAGCCTAAAAGTAAAGGGCAGGACACTATTTCACAACCTTTAAAGAAAACAAGCTAATTTAAACAAACTCCTGGCAGAGACCCTTTTAAATAATGAGTTTTGACGTTTACGGTAAAATTAAAATTACGACTGAGTTACCTAAACTTTAGAATTGCTTATTCTTGGAACTGAGAAATAAAAACTACTTCAAAAAAACCCATTTGAAAACTAAACAGCAGCACCATTTCCTTTCCTGTATTCAAGGGTGCATTTTAAGACTCATCAATTTCAAAGAGCAACATGGAGCACATGCAGAGTTATTTTCTCAGTCTTTGGGACCCATCCACAACAATCCTCCACAGACAGCAATCAGAAGAAAGCATTCCATTGGTTAATGTACTCTTTGTCTTTTGCATGAAAGGAGTGAGGGAATTTTTTTTTATTTCTATGACCACCCCAAAATAATTACCTGTTCACTAACACAGTAATGTTATGTGAGTCTTCTGTCTATTTTACCAATTGTTTTAAGGCCAAAGTAAATTTCATACATCTTAGCATACAAAGGCAATCCGAGGAAACACAAAACTTGGGCACTAATATAAAGTATTTCAGGAAATGTTGTGAAGTGAAGATGCATATGCTTCTGTGTCCTGTCCATTTTTCCCAGTATTGTACGTATTTCTGTGCCACAAAACTGAATCTTCTACAGTTCATGCACACAGTGATCACGTGATACATCGAAAACCACTAGATATCTGGACCATACCGTATATGCTTCATGAGATAAAGGGGAAGAAAAAATTTAGTCATTATTAGCTGATTAGTTGTGATTAACATTATGCATTCTTTATTAAAAGAACAGACTCTACTGTTACTGAGATGTTTATATAATGATAAAAACATGTATTTAGGCACTATAGGTTTTATATCTGTAACATCTAAACAAACTGATTACTGGTTACCAACTGAAGAATTTACCTAACACTGTAAGATATGAAACACCAAAATGTGAGAAAGCAAGCACACCTAGAGATAATTGACTTAGTTATAAAGAGAACACTTCTAATTCTAACCTGCTAGCATGTCAAAACAAAGCTATTCCACTGCTTTAAGAAATGTCTCTCTCTCTATGTATTCCTGAAGTACAATTTCATAAGAGGCCGACCTGATAGCTTTCATCACTTCAACGGGAACACAATCCATCTGAGTAAGACTGACTAGTGCCTCTCATTCCCGATTTACTTCTTAGCAGATCACGTACAACAGTAACACAATCCCACTTTTATACACACTGCTCCCCATCACACAGTATTGTTGTAATTGCTGCCCTAAGTGGCTCTGTCAGCATTTTACTCACAAGAATAAGAAAGTAACCATTTTTGCTTGACAAGTACCAGCACTGACAAGTTTGTCATCTACAACACTAAATACACTAACTATTGCAGGGCTCTGATATAAATTACATTACAAACATGCACTGTGCAACTTCAAATAAACTTTTAAGGATTGGAAGATTTCCCAGAGTTAGTCAGTACATAAACAAGATCCCTACTTAATCCCAATCTCTACTTAACTAAATACATAACCAACGTAAGAAATTTGACAACAAGGCTGACCAAACTACAATCCTAAATTAAGCACTACCTGTGTTAAAAGATTATACACATCCAACACACCTGAAAACTCCTGAGCTGGATACAGAATAACCAAACATGTACTCATGCAGGAAAACACTCCAAAACTTAGTTCTAGAGTAAATATTCCATCCAGACACATTAGTCCTTTCTCATTACTACGCCAAGTTTAACTGAAGTTTGGTTAAAACATGGCGGGGAAGCTGGAACTAGATGATCTTGAAGGTCCCTCCAACCAAAACCATTCTACGACTCTACAAAATAGATACTCCTAGAAAAGCTTTTCAAGGCATAAGCTAAAACAAAGTGACAATAGCTTTGCCAAAAGTAGAACTGATTAAAAGGAGGTTGTCACAACGTGATTATAAGATCTATTAAGAACAATACATATGCTAACAGAAACAGTTTTTACCTTACTGAAAATTGTAGTTTATTATACAAATACCACCAGTGACA
Source organism: Oreocharis arfaki (assembly GCA_013398015.1). Classification (NCBI taxonomy): domain Eukaryota; kingdom Metazoa; phylum Chordata; class Aves; order Passeriformes; family Paramythiidae; genus Oreocharis; species Oreocharis arfaki. Next base: position 25,141 of record VZRR01005724.1, on the reverse strand, counting down.
ATAATTTATATATGAGAAATATAACTAGTAAACAACTTAAGTAATGTCATTAAGTATTTTAACCAACGTGTTGAAAGGAGTTAAAAAATGCTTGTATTTATGCTAGGTAATACATACAGAAAAAAACTACTTAAAAATTGTCACCGAGTTCCTCTATTACAACTGTTGAACAACTTCCATGTCACGTTGAAGTGATTAAGATAACCAGTCAGCTCTGAAAAGCTGATCATTTTTCATCAATGTAGAGAAAAAAAAAACAGTGTACTTGAATTCACTGCAAATACATACACCTGAATAATCTCCTAAAAGATAAATATACCTATGTAAACATGGTTCTTCAGGGAAGTGAAACCTGGCAACAATCAAAGTAAATCTTACACACAGCTGAGACCTAAATTCAACGTTAAAAAAGCAGGCTGTTGGCAACTGTAATTTTTACTAAAGCTGAGTATTTTTTCAGACTTGAACATTAGTTAAAATGAAGTGACATATTAGTATACTAATCTAACTTTTATCCATCCTTTTGTACCACACATTAGTTCAGCCATCTGACTCGACACATTACCAACCAGCAGGAAATCAGCAAGGCAACTAACTCTTTCTAAACATGCAAAGCCAGCAAAAGTTTAGAGAATCAACTACCACTACCATCATTACCCTCTGACAAAGTGAGAAATAAGATCATTGCTACTTATGTTTCTTTTACTGCAGTGAAAGGTATTAACTGTTATTTGTCCTATTTTATTTATTGTTATTCCACATAGTGAATGTAATGTTCAACTTAATTTGCAGTTGAGTATGCTAAAACCTACTTATATCATCTAAAAAGTTTTGTTTCTGTCAAGAAAAAACTAAGTTCTTTAAGAAAAACCTCCATTAATAGCATTTTTCTATTATGACAAAATCCCATCGACTAACAGAGGTCTAAATAGATTCACATTCTTTTTGCTCCTTTACATGACACACAGATACCTGCTTTTCAAAAACTGCAGTGCAACCTGCTCTATCAGGTGGGTTCTCATCTCAACAAGACAGAACACAGAACTAGATCACCCCCTTCAACCATAACAGAGATAACAAGAAAGTAGTTGGCCTGCCTACTACGTAAACAGAAGTATTTGGTTAGTGATACTACTCTAGAAATACTACTTCTAGAAGTAATCAGAATAAAAGAGACTAGGCTGAGCCTTCTAATCATCCTTCTTGATCATGTTACACATTTGATTTGAATATAACATCAGTCCCCCATAAGGCAGATCTGCCTTGACAGGTGAGGCAGTCAGAGTCAAAACAGCCCTCAGAGTATTTGGGTCTGTACAAGTCCAAACTACCTTGGAGATATCCTTGTAAAGGTACATAGGTAACTCAGGCTGTTTGACAGGAGATTCCAAGTGGCATGGTTATGTACACTGTCACAACAGCTATCCTCTAAAACCTAAAAAAACAAAACCACAGCCTTTCCTCCAAAAACAACAATTTCACTCTCTTCAGGACTGTGGAGAGGTGACTGTTCCTTGATAAACTACCACTACTATTTTTAGAGTTGCACAATGTAACTACCCTGGGACTATGACAATATTATCATATACCCTTGGTTCCAAAATAGCAAAAAATGCCATTATTACCTGAAATAATTCTTCAGACTTCTAATCCTCAATTACTATTACTAATCAGTAACAATTATTGCGATTACTGCATATTTAGGCCCTGCCTTGAGACACCATATCAATAAAATATCACCCTCAACAATAAGCCCAATGCTTCTTTCCATGTAAATAAATATACACTCTCTTGGTCCATACCTTATTGTTTAAGTTATTCTCTTGTTCAACACCAAGAAACATTTTCTAAAAAGTCTGAATCTCACTCTGCTGGCAAGCAGACCTTTATGAATAGTCTCATGAAACCCTATAAAGAAATGAAAGATGTAATTTTTTCCTTACAATATTGAAGACCTGACCAAACAAAAAAAAACTAGTAACGCTTCAGAGAACTGCTGCCTGAGAATCAGAATCAGAAACATCACTCTTCCAAAACAAGCATGCCTGAAAGTTCTCATCTGTGTGCATCTTATGGACCACTTTTACTGCCACAAAACAACTGCGCTCCTATCTGGTAACTCGCTAAATTCAACCAGTCAGCTAGGCTGGCATTTTTCCATCCAAAGACCTCTGCCACATGAAATAAGGCATTAACTGACAGCAGAAGAAGATACTGTCCAGCAGCATAGGAGGAATGAGACAATTTGCCTCTGGGTTTCACAGATATTTCCTGACAGCAAAGACATGGCAAGGCTCCAAAACTTTGGGTTTACCACAGGCTCTGGAAAGCAGTTTCCTCTAGTAGACACATACTTTCTGTCTTCCTCATCCCAAACCTTCTCCTACTCCCAAACTGTCTTTTCTCCATACTCAAGTCCCATTTTTTGCCTACAGAAGAAACAATTCTTCATTCCTTCAGTTAGTCCTACTTTTCACTCAACATTGCTTTATACCTCCAAAGAGTCCACAAACCATGAAGGACAGCTACACCACCTGCTCTAACACAGTATCTTCCTGTTTAAAAAAAAAAAAAAATCCTTCACAAAAGCTGAGATTTCAGAAGAAAGCCATGCTTTTGCTACAACACAGGTAACTCAGCCTGTTCTCCCAAGTCCATTCCCCAAATCCACTCCCCAAATCCACAGAAACTCACAACAGCAATTACATGGTTTTCTCAGGTTGGAGTAAAGCATCCCTGTCCTGTAAGGCAGCTCAGTAAGGGAAATTGCAAGGAGGTACAGCACATACTCAGCAAGATAACTTCTTCTGTGCTCAGATGTAAATGCTCACTGCAAACATGATCAATCTCATTTAAATCTAGGCAGACTTCCAGAAAAAATTATAAAAGTACTCACTTTGGCAACCTCTCACAGAAAATTTTTAAAGTCCATTTTAAAATATTAGGACTTTTTTCCCCATGTTCATTCTTGAAAACTTTTTCACTGCTTTAACTGAGGCCTAAACCACACACTTGGCATGAGAAGCATCAGGTAGTTCTGCAAAGTTAAAACAGCAGAAGAGGCCATGTAGTGGAATGTATAATGCAAACTTAATCACAAGTTGTATCAGAGCTATTTAAAATATATATGATAATACGGCACATTCCAGAGATCATATCTTAAGTTTGACATTACATAATTCATATATTTCTTCAGAAACACACCCATACTCTGAATGACTGAAGAAGGATTTCAGTTTATGCACTAGAAATACTAGGATTACTGGTATCACGTTAATAGTATATTTCTTTTCACTGTCGTAGTGTTTGGTACCAGATACTACAGTGAAAAATAACATCGCCTCTGACAGCCTTCCTATAAATTTTAATTTTGTTTCATGGTTTATCTTACCCATCTTAAGGAGAACCACCTCCTGCTAAAAAACACAAAACACCAAACATCCCACAGAAACACCCCTCCCTGCCCTTCCCCCTCTCACTCCACCCCTGCTAACCACCCCCATGCCCCCCACTACGCTAAGATATATTTCAACTTTAAATACAGGGTATCAAAATGGAACTGAGATGAGGCCTCAACTACACACCAGCTTACACTACTGCTTCCAGCATTAACTGCCAGAACGATATTCCACCCAAGCAGATGAGCCATCACTCATTAAATACCAGCCATGCATGACTACTAACGGTATATAGCTGAGCCTACATTACCAGAAGGGAAATAAAATTTTAACACGTACTGTGCTGAGCAGGAGTAGAAAAGTTTAATTTTCTTCCTCCATTTAACATTCCAGACTTGTTTTTATAAGCTTTGAGTACAAAAGCAGCCAAAATCTGAAATAGCCTTTCAGGCCTCTATTTTCCGTCTCTGTCTAACTCTTCTGTTTCACCTGTTCTCACATACTGGCTGCAGGGGGAAACAGTTCTTTTTTAAATCATCTTTGAAGGATAAAGAAAAAAGCAAAAAGTAAATAGGCAATCCCCTCCTGCCACTAGACCTGCAGAACATCTGATAAGAAGCTTGACTGCTTTCAATTACATTGTGCTGTGGAAAAAAAAAAATATCCAACAAAAACCAAAACAAAATGAAACCTGAACAAACACAAAATAAACCCCAGAGAAGAGCATAGAAGAGCTTTTTGGGGTCCTCCGACACTTCAAATACTCATTTCAACGTGATTTTCCTACAGAGCATGGAACCACACACATCATGAAGTGTTCTTTAAAGTACCAAAAAGCATTCTAGGTAAAGTCTATAAAGCTCCACACAGTGTAGTGAAGAACTAGAAATACAACCAGTAACACTAGTTATAATTACTATTCAAAACAGCCTGGATGCATGCTGGATACATTTCAGCTTGACAAGAAAAGTTTATATGAGTAATATTCTATTAGTTTCCCTCATTACTGTGGTGAGCATCAAATGAAAACATCTTGGTGTATTTTCTCAGCTTTGAGAAGCAGCAGCCTTACAATTCCTCTAAAAACTTTGAAAAAATAGTTTAACACTGAACTGCAAATTGCAGCTGTGCACGTCAAAAGGAGACTGAACACTGCGAGCTTTGCACTCCATTTAGGTGTCTCTCATGATCCCCCAACTCCTCCTTAAGGAAGAAATTAAAAAATAAATAAATAAACCCACCACAACATTTTTGGGAATAAGCTCACCTGCAACATCTCTCCTATAGGTCAGTACTGAAATTAAAGTGAAACAGGAAGATACTGCTGACTGCATGATGAAGCATCTGGACACCTCCTCACAACTTCCTATACTGGGAGGAGATCCTAAATTCAAGTTTTTAACTTATATCAATATAGAAGAACATTCTGCAATTAAATTAAGAGACCTATGTATTTAAGCAACCTGTTTTTCTTATTTACTACGACTTTGACAAATTATTTCAAAATCGTGAACCAGACAGCTGGGAGAAACCTATTAAAATTTACTTTGTTTCTGGCAAGTCAGTGAGCTGACTTTCGTCCTCTCAGAGAAGTAGCAGTAATTAGCAAAACTGGAAGTAAACTCAATTTCCTACCTCCTTCCATTCCTTTTCCATTCTTGCAAAAAGGTAATCAAAAGACAACTCTAATTTTACAGATTCACACCCCAACCTTAATAAACAAACAGCTCTAAATAGACAATATTTTCTTTATTAAATAATCTGCTTCTAACACTACTTCTACATCTGGTTAAGAACACGAAAGATAGAAAGTTGCGAGGGGAAGGTGTTTTTTGTTTTTAAAAACATCTCAATGAAATACCAAGAACAACAAGAACAAAACTGGACTTCAAAATGTTGGTGAAGTTTTCTCAGAAGACATTACCTCTCACTTCAAATGATGCATGATCAAATGCACAGCTCAATTCCTTAACTTGGGAATGACTAGACGACCTATCTAAAAGTCTTCCTTAATGACAAATGTTAAGATATGTTATTCACTAGAGACAAACTGAAAACGCCTTCACAAATTCAGTCAAAAAGCAAAACAGAAACTAAACTATGAACAGTAAGGCTGCAGTGAAGAATACTTATGAAAGCTATGAAATGTTAGTATAGATTGAGACTCTACATGACGACTGGTATAAAAAATGCAGCAGAGTAAATCCAATGCTACATACAAAGTAAATTGAGTGGGGGAAAAAATGTGGTCTCTTACGTATAATGCTAATGTTCAACAGTACCAATTCGAAATAAAGTCCACATCATTCTGAGTAGTAAAACTAAGACATTTAAAAAATAATTAATATTAGGACCCCTAAAGAAACAGAATTGAAAATAAGAAACTTATTGTATATGCTCAAAATAAAACAATGGCTACCATTACTGAGTAAGCAAGCAGCACAGAACACAAGTTCAAATAAATGAGTCAAAAGACACAGACTGTCTTCATCACAGTTTATGATAGCATCAAGACTTTTTGTACTGTGCACTGTAGAGAATATCTTGCTTCAGCTCAAGAAAAAGCTTTCTGAAAGCTTAAAATGTAGGTATCAGTAAGGGGAAGCAGAAAAATGAGGTGGAAGTCGACAGCATAATACATCTGGTTACAAGCACAGACCTAAAAAAACAGTTTAGTGAAAAGATAAAGAAGACAAGAACAGATGAATGGCATAAAGAAAGCAACCCAAGCCAATACCCCTTGTTAAAACTCAAGGTGAAAACCACAGTGGATCAAACGAAGGCTGCAAAAGGAAACCCATTTTGATATAACATAGACAATACTGCCAAATTGTGAACACAACTTCACACAGCTACAGAGGGTAAACATCAATGCAATCACTGTCACTGGAAATCGGCCAATACGTGCATAAGTGCACCACACACACACAGAATTAGTGAAAAAAGTTAGAACAGGAATTTTCTCTCTGTTGATATATGCACAAAACAAACAAAACAAAAAAAGCAGTAGAAAAAAATTAACTTGAAAAATCAAGCTACACCAGCGTTTGAAAATAATACAGCATTAATGATATACTGCACTGGAAGCAAAATGCTTCTACTAGTAGTTTTGTTACAGATTACCATCAGTTGTAACACGTTACAACTCATTTTTAAGAGCATATTAAATTGTTTTGGATTTTAGGTTTTCGGTTTGTTTGCTTTTTATCTGAAAGTCAGCAAAGGTGAATGGCAATACAGAAGCCTAAGTCTACAGAGACATTTAACCAACAGGAAGAAAGAACGGTGAGAAAAAAGGTTCATGATACACAAATGGAAGATGCAAACAACAGTTAACAGCAAGCTGCATGAAATTATTCCTGCTCTTTTCATAGAAGCAAAAAAATTGCATAGTTAAAAAGGACACCACTCATCCCAGAAAAGAACTGCGTATCTTAAGAAAGTTGTAAAAAATAGATTAAAAAAATTACAATACAAGAAAGTTCACTACTGTGGAGGAAGGAGACTAAATATCCCAAACTATGCACAGAAGTCCAGAAGAAATTGGAAATTTGGACCATTACTCCAGAAGTCAGATTTGCTATACCAATTCTCCTTCCTTTGAAGGGTAAGAAGAGTTACTAGTATTAACAACACACTGCTGCTGAAAAATGAAGTTCCTTAACACCTCTCACACCAGCTCTGTCTTAGTAGGCCAATTCAACTCACTAATCGAGCCAAAGACTATTCTTAGTCACTTTCTGGTTTGCTTGATTAGCTTTCTTCCAGGTTACTGAGCTGAAACAGATCACTGAAGAATTCACTGAATACCAGAATTAGCAAAAAGAAACAGGGACACCTTCTCCAACAAGAATCTACTTTTTGTATCATCCAGCTGCTAAATTACTTCAAAACTATCTTCCATTACTTCTCTCCAAGGTGATTCCAGTAATTAAAACAAAAACAGGTCCTACAGCTATTTTGCAGTAAACAGCTTGGACATAATCTTTGTTTATTAATTCAGCAAACACATTCCAGTTTCAGCTCTATTCTACACCTGTACTTGGTCTTTCCTGAGTTCAATAAACGCCTCTGAATGCTTACAGACAAAAGGCAATAAAAAGCATAGGAACAGGGGTAAAAGTTATGCCAGCTAACTCTGGATGCCGTATGTATCTGAACTTGTTTACCTGCCGTACTTCTAAGTTTCAAGGGAAAGCTGGTCCCTCACGTGCCAAAGTACAGAATTCCAGTTAATGTGTTCGTTTGAATCTACTGCAGTCTTACAACATTCACATAACAAGATAATAAATGCTACTGCTTATTTCTCAAGGAAGTGAGGCTGCAGCTTTCCTATGATCAGAAAATAAAGAAGTTTGTATTGAAAATATATTCTATAGGAACTTTATTCTGTATTTTCCATTGAAAAATGAAAATAATGGTAAGGGACAGCCAAGAACCTGCCAACCATTCACCTTGTTTTGGTACAAATCTACACTTTCAGCAAAGGAATATGGATGAGTTACTCATTAACTACAGATACAGTGTGGGACAGATTTCCAACAACTGCCAAAATTGGGCTCAACTCTTTTCATCACACAGTGACTTAATAACTCTTATGTCTTCTGTTAATAAGAGTACTACCTCTGAGGAAGCTTTGCTTTGCTAAAAAAATAATGAAGCAATAATTAAAAAAAAAAAATAAAATCTATCAGAAATTGGTAACAGGTTTAATTTTCTAAAGAGCATAACAAAACTAAATCACGAACAAGAAATGAGCAGCTCCTATTTCATATACTTGCTATAAAAATTCACCATGTTGGCCAAGAAATTAGGCTCTATTTTACCTTAGGGATCATATAACCAAGAGAATCATTCTACCACAGACCTTACTTCTGATAAGTCACTTAAGAGGAGAAACTGGACCAATGAAACATTTGAAGGAATAACCTTACCAGATGCCACACTTGATGTCTTAAATGTTCCTATTCTCTTCATCTGGAAGTCTATGTCAAAATCCAATGCTATTCATTCTTACTCCCACCTGAACGATCACCTCTCAAAGCACTCCAAAGGGCAGTCCACAAGTGTTGTAGTGAGTACATTTAATTCAGTGTCCAATTCAAGTATCTATTTTTAAATTATTATCTGCAATTCTTTCTATGAACAGCTGATAAGCATACCATCTTTTACTACGCTCCTTAAACAATACTGTGTCTTCTCTTTTTAACATAGTGCTTACCATACATGGGAATCATATTTGTGCATTCAGCTCCTAGTTATCACATAGGAAGAACATCAACAATTGGCACTACCAAGTGTAAGGGGTTAAGATTTGCTGAAATGTATCAGTACCAACAAGTTTGAAAAATGCAGTGCTGCTATCAGAAATTATGTTAACATACTGCTAGAAGGTTCCAGCGGGACTTCAAGACCAGTTCAATTATTTATGGAACTGCTTCAATGCAAATAGTCTTCAAATACAAGGCTATGTGGTTTTTAAAACTCGTATCACATTAGGGTTAAATCTGGCATAAGTGGAAATGCAGGAGGCAGCTGCTAAGTTCCAATTAATTATGCATACTAGATCCTATTTTCTAATAGGAGCAAATATCAAGCAAATAAAGGAACAGATTTTTCCAAAATACTTACTGTGTAAAGTTTAAGCAGAAAGGTCAGGTTTTTTTATTTAAAAAAAACCAATGCAACACTGTAACTAGTTCTTAAATAAAGGAAGAATAAACTGTCATCCATCTGAACTAAGCAGCCCAAGCAAAATACCCTGCAATTCCTGTGTTCTCCTCAATGTCGAAATGGGTGGATAAATTTAAAGCCTGCTCTCTCAGGAGTTGCTTTATAGGCAATTTTCTCCCAGTATCAAGGTCTGCAATTTCCATTTGGCTGCCAGTTTGCGATTAAATTCATCACCTTTATTATAAAAATGTGCTGCATTCCACGGCCTGCTGCACAAGAATCGTAAGGAAGACATTTTTCACTGCTAACAGCAGCATCAGTCCAAGGCAGCCATCACATCCATTCAGACATTAGCGTCTCCAGAGTAATGCAAGGACCTATCGCTCACCTGAAAAAGCCCTAACAGCAGGTATACCTCAGAGGAGCTTCTTCCCAGGTGGTACCTTTAGTTCAACTTTTTCAGTAAAAGCCACCACTACACCTCCTGTTTCAAGTACTTCTAAAAGTCAGCGGTTTAAAAACAAGTATGTTGACATTACACTTGCCTACTTGCATTAACCAAAACACTCCTAAGAACGGATTCCATCCTCATACTGCCTACACCTTCACATACACCTTGCACTCCTTACTAAAAAACATTTTTGAGCAAGTGCTCTACATGATTTTTTTAATATACTTTTTTTTTCTCCATACTAAGTGTCCCTCTCTTTCCCACACACTTTGTTCGCAAATTTCCACTGATTTTTTTCCACCTCCATATAATACATTTTTTCTTAAAAGTTTTTGGACAGTACTAAAAAATGCTCAGAAAAAAAATACTTAATATTCGCTATACTACATGTTTTAAGGTCCTCTTCTGATAACTAAAAGGAAAGGCCCTATCTTCATTTTGCTTCCTTTTTATAAGTACTAAGCAGGATGTAATACAAAATTTGTACCTTAAAAACAAAAATATACTACTGGAAGAACAGAGCAGCAAAGCGATAGCTACCAATAGAATTAAGAGCTAAGGAAAAGCCACATGCCAAATCTTTACAAAGCATGGGAGTTAAATTCATATTGGTTTGGGCTTCACTGAATAAAAGACTTTTAATTACAGTAAAACAATAAAAGATAATATGTAATAAGCAATAAAAAATATTAACCTTTAGTATTCAACAAAGAAGAAACACAAGAATGTCATTTTAGCATGTGAAACAGCTGTACTGGTCACACTGAAAGGTAATCAAATTGTATTAGAGGTAACCAATCTATATGCACAGCATGACAATTTCACACATTAGCTTATTTAAGTTTTACTCTGCTGTCTTAACTAATGGTATACTTCAAAAGGTGCGTTTTTCACCATGTGCACTAGTTTTCAAAAATATTTTGTTATTAGATAAGCAAACAGTATCTCATACAAAGCTGATGTACCTCAATAGTCAATCTATCTTCTTTAGTCACTTCACTTTATGCAGCCACATTAAGTGAAGATAACATTCAAAAGAACGTTGTTCCGGTCAATTCTTACATGCCTTTGGAAAACCCAAGAAAAATCAATCAAACATCAAATCTCTGATACCTAGCTGTCAGAAGTTTAAAAATTAAGTAAATTATGGGCACATACAAACAATTACTAAACCTTGCACAACTGAGATGTTTTGCACTGTACCAGATGGGTCCCATGAAAGGAAATGAAAGTGCCATCTAGACTTCAGGGACTAATAAAAAGTAGATATTGCATGCCATTAGCAGCACTGTAAATTGGAGAAAACACCTGAGAAGCCATTTGGTGAACATGAACTCTAAAATTCAAAATTAAACAACCAAAGGCTCATTAGGCCTATCTGTCAACAAAATTAACTTAAATTGCAACAAAAATTGGCAAACATTTGTTCACATTGCAGAATAATATCAAAAACTCTCTTTTGGTAATAAAAAATGGCATCTTGTCACACTGTAACTAATCGGTTTCCACTGCAATGCAGCACAGAAAGCAGATTTCAACTCAACTTTACTGAAAACAATAGCTTGGTATTTGCAAGCTGAAGTTCTGATTATTTCACAACCCAGTGCATTCAACAGTTGGCACAACAAGTTCCGGGACCATTAGATGAAATTATCAACGGGATAGGATAATGCAGCATCAGTGTTTACCTCTTGCCATTACAGCAAAAGTTGAGATTGGAGCTTTCCTAACTGAAGCTATGATGAAAGAAGGATAACTGTTTTGTCACAATCTGGAGAATTAACCAAAACATGTTTTATTATAAAAGAAGGTGCTCTGCATTTTAAGAAATGCAAATATGAACTTTGCTTCCCATCAAAAATAAAAATCTATTTACATTACTTATTAAAATCTAAGATAGTTTTATTTTTAACAAACACAACACTTAAAAGTAAAGATTTATAATGCTGAAGTTCGTGATGTACATGTTCTCCATTCACAAAGAGAACTTTTTAGTTCATCAAAATACAGTAGATTCTGCCCTCCACCCCTCTGGCTTTACACTACAGCAACCTGATGTATTACTTTTAATTACATTAGAATAAAATAAGTAATTCTAATGGTATTAAATCTTGCCCATAGAGACAACATTTGTAAATCGCTAAGCGCTTCCTACTACAAGAGAGAGGTATTAACAGGCACCACTACCACAAAAGGGAGGGGGGAAGGGAGAGAGCACAGGAGATAGAGTGTACTCACGTCTATATACACACATAGTACAAACAGACAGAGAATATTAAAACAAAACTAATATTTATTTTAACAGTCTGGTAGCCAAGATCTCTGCTACTTGCATAATTAAAATGTTGAAGATAATGTAAGTTTTTACGGAGCAGCTACAGAATCACCAATCTTCTCTTCAGCTGACAAACAAACTCACTGAACAACAGCCTCTTTTAGGAACAAACTTAACAAGCTGACTTTCTCGCAGAATTTTACAGGCTTCTAACATAGCATAGATTTCAATTACACTAGTTTCATCTATCTCTTCAATCCTCCAGAAAAGATCTTACAAATTAAGCACTTATTCTCAGGATTGATTTAAGAAACATACTTATTACATTAGCAGGATCTGTACCTTGACTAGTATGTATTAAACATGTTATAAAGTTGTTTTGTAAATTCTTTTTTTCCCAATCTCATTTATCACTAACACTGAGCAACAGGTTCTATCAGCTCATAAAGCTGTCTATTGTGGGGAAAAAGTTGGGGGGCAGGGAAATAACCTGAAACATTTCTTGAAATATTTACAGCTAAAGGTACCTGAGCATCTGGAACTGGCTTTAATATCCTTGTTCACGTATGACAACAGTGTGGCTGTTCTAATGGAATTTAAATTGAAAGGTTCAGATGCCCTTAAGACAGTTCACCACTGAAATTATTCTATAATAATGGCATACCAATTTCAATTCAGTAGGTTACATCTCTTATATGTACTTTTGGCAATTAATATCTTAATATTTCAGAGCCTCAGTGATGCAAGATGGACTCTATAGATTAATATAATTAGATTCTCTACATCTCATCTGGGGAAAACATCATCATGCTCACTAGCTCAGTAAATATATAACATCAGGAAGTCCTAAAAAAAAAAGAAACACAGGTGAAACAAGTTTCAATACATATAATGGCGAACACGATTTTATTTTGTGATCTCCCTGAAGTTTCTTGTTTCAAATTCTTATTTCAGCCCACAGTCAAGGACAATTACTATAATGGAAATGCCCTTAAATCAGCGGTCTTCAACCTTTTCCTCTTACATAACAACAAAAAGCTCCCAAAAAAGGTGAAAGCTGAGTGTAGCCTATTTAAATCTCCCTATAACAGACTTCCTTTTTCTTTGTTATCTGCAGCAACTCTTCATATGCAGTGAGTTGCAAACAGTAGACTGAAAAAGACCATTCTGGTAACTCATACTGCTTTTCACTTAGCTCCATTAACTTTGCTAACAAAAAAGATGCTGTCTACTTCAGAGAAAGTGGTCTCAAAGGTCTCACATGAAAGACTATTTTGTTTTCATGCAATTTCCAAATACAACCCCTTCAGTTTTGGAAAAAAATCTCTTTGATGTTACTTTGTGCCAGTGACAACACAGTTTTGCTGATGGTGCTGCAAAATGAAATATGCCCGCTTTGTAATTTTTTACTATGTCAGAACAGGTATGGGCTAGAGTGGCTCAGTGTGACAAGCACGAGACAAAGTTGCATAGACTGCATTGGAAAAAGACACTACATGCAAAGGAAATCTTGATTAGATGGTACAAACATTAACTTCAATATAAAAATCTCCATTTCTCTTATGTGTAATTTGAAGGCAAGTAAATTGTTGTATTGTTTTTGTAAATCAGTTACCACTTTCTGAGCAAAAAGACAACCTCAGAGCTCAAGGAAATACATTCTGATTTTTCTGTTCCTTTCATATAATGATCTGTTTAATTTAGCAGTTTCAAAACCAACATATAATACAATTTTTGTAGTTACTTATACAGTAATGTGGTTGTAAAATGTACTGTGTCCTTTCTACTAATTTTTTCATTATACCAATATTCATAGCTGCATACTACTGCACCCATATTTGAGGCATTAAGTTTCATTAATTAGCTCAACAGCCTGGAGATTATCCAGATTTCATTCCTAGCAATATTTATTCCTTCACTTTCCATGGAGGGAAAAAAAGTCCCTTCAAAAAAACAAACTTTCCATGGCAGGGGAGGGTGTGGGAAAAGATAAAAGTCTATAGCAGCATAAGCTGTGTTTCAACTATATTACATCCTATGAGAAACTACTCACCCATGACGAGACTAAAAAAAAAGCTCCTTAAATGTTAGTGCTTTATTTGTATCTCATCTTTCATCTGAAACTTAAGACTAAGCACACAAAAGTTTGAAGGAGACATCACAATATACTTCCAATTATTCACAAATACATTTTAGTTATTAACAACTGCTCAAAACCTTCAGCAGCCGAGAGGCTCAATCCAGAAAAACGTACTAGAAATGTAGTTTAAGCTGTACAGCAATTTATACTATAAAATACCATTACACTATACTAGTTATGACTGCTATACAACATGCTGAAATGTTTGTCTTTGATACAGATTCAGTACTGAATTGTGCTTGGGGCTCCAAAAGCCTGAACATATCAGTTTAGTAACCTTAAGTCAGTCAGCAGTCAGAAAAAAATCCATACAGAGAGCCCCAGTAAAGTAAAAAACTTGAATATTATTACTCCAAACTATTCTCCATGTATCAAGGGTTCAACAATTTGATAAAACAAAAAGCAGTCAAAAACAATTTTATTACAAACCATACTAAATGGGATTAGAAAGACCTGTGCACATGACAAAAACCACTTAGTTATGCAATTAGGCTGATAGAAGAAAATCCCCCCTCAAAATCCCAACTATTTTCTTTATCCTGGAGTGGAAAAAATTAAAACTGAAAGTAACCAGTAATTGAATTAACAAAGTAACTGAAAGTTGTGAGATCTGAGAAAGGCTAACACAGAACCTGAAAGAAAATTAGGTTCAGAATAAACTAAATCTGCCTCAAAGTTAATTTATCCAAATTTTTGATGCCAAATAAAGTTGCTGAGCCTGCAAAGATGAAGGGAAGTTCACAAGTCTGTCTTCAAAACATAACTTGCATTTATCAATCCTAAAGACTGATGTAAATCTTTTTTAATGAATTAAAAACCAGTTGTCCATCTGTCATTTTAAGCTGCTGAATTTAGTAACCTTTTTGGATTGTAGAAGGGACACGTTTCTTTTCTATTCAGCCGAGCGAAAGCGTGCGGTCCCTCCTCACTTAATTACTCAGCGTACACCTAAATACCAACTGCCATCCCTCAACACCCCAGCGCTGGCTGGAGCAGCCATCTACTGCAGCATCCATTTCTCCCCAATTCATCATCGTCAGCTTTCTTGCTGACACTCTTCAGAGCTGCCTAGCTGATGAATTGCTCTGTTATTCATCCTATGTTAATCCGAGGCTGACGCAAGAATACCTTGCTGAAGACACTTAACAGTATTAAAACTCAGCACTATCAAGTGCCCCCAGCGTGCATTAAACCTCCCATTTGGAACCAACACGATTCCTCATGAATAGTTATGAATAAAATACAGTTACTAAATCAATAGGCACTAAGTTTATATACCCCATCACCTACAGACAAAGCTTCCACACAGTCCCTTGCTTCCCTGGAAGCTACACCCAAATCATTAGAAGTTGAAAATACTCTGAACCGTACAGAACTTGACCTCAATTAACCCTATAATTAAGACGATACAGAGATGTTTTCCCCCTCCTCCCCCCTCAAAATGCCAGCATGTGTCTTAAATGCCACAGGTTTCCAAAAAAGTTTTTTGAAGTTTGTAACCTTAATAAGCTTTTCTCAAGAAAGCCAGTTGTTCTTTTCTTCCCTTCTAAGATGGATTTGATCTTTAGGTAATGTTTTCTCTGGGTTTTGGGGGATTTTTTTCATAAAGAATTATGCTAGTCTTGTCACAAAACTAAAATTTATCCAGAGAATGAACACAAAACCACTGCAAGAAACTTCAAAATACGACTCAAATCTCTCTAAACATGTTATTAAAACAGCCAAATATAATTCCCTCCAAAACACAATTACAGTCACTGATTTTATATCCGAAGCACTAAAGTATTCTTCCTCTGAAGATGTTTCAATACACATATAATCAACCTTCCTGATAAAATCTTGGCTAGAATTCATTTCTGATCCCTACGACATCATCTGTGCTCAGATTTTGTTCAAGTCTATTTGAGTGCAAAGTCGACATAACTACCTGAAAAGTGGGAACAAAAGCATAACAAGTCTTGCTTCAGGTTGATTCAGAGGCAGTATCAGATTTCCATAAAAGCCTCCAATGATTTAAAGCAGCAGTAATTCCCTCGTAAACTGCCTGTATATGAGCCTCTCTGACTATACTTATCTTTATAGATGATAAGATACTTAAGCAATTAAAGAACTATCAACAACTTGTCTCTACCAATGTCTAACACGCACCACTTTCTCACTGCACAGCCAATCTTCACAGCGAAAACATCGCACTTTAAACAAGACAGCTGGGCCTATTACAGCATTTTAACCTTCAACTTCAGCACACAAACCAACTGTTACGAGAACACGCCTGACAACAGATTGTACATGTAGTATTTAGGCAAAGTTATTTTGTAAGTTTGGGCGGGGGTTGATGACTGTGACAACTTTCTGAGAAATTGTCCATGTTGTTTTATGCTGGAGGGATGCAGCTCATGCTCCCTCAAATCGAGACAAACTGAAACTAACTAAAAGCAGTGTGATCAGCAACACTGTTCAAAAGCGAACAGCATTGGGTCAGAGCGGTTTTTTTCTTGTGTTCTCCTCCTCCTCCCTGTTCCTGCAAAGAAACCTACAATATTCACAGCAAAGAGAAGCTGATTTGGCTTGCTCTGCATCTAAAATTTGAAAATTATGCATCATATTTTAATATAATTATTTGCAGGTTATTAGATTAGGCTGCACTGAGAAGAATATTAACTGATTTGCTACTGCTTTGAAGTCTGACAAATAAATGGAAGCATTATGCAACGTGAGCTGAATGTTTTAGTTTAGCTGCCACTTAAACATAAGAACCAGAACAATAAGTTTGTATTAATACTTGTGATAGCAGATCTGTTGCTTACTTGTTAAAATTTCAGGCACCTGCCATCTCCTACACATTAATGAAAAAAATATACTATAGCTAGGAAAGGATATTTTGACCAACTAATGGCTACAGAGATTTCTAAATCAGTTCTTTAATCGGAATTAGAAAAAAAGACCGAGAAGGTTCATTATTTCAACAGCTAAAGAGTTTAAAGAATTCAGCAAAGTCTGACTTCCATCTAGTGTCAGCTAGTCTGCAAATAAGCATATCCTCAAAATTCTGAATGGACCAGATGCACAATCAGTTGGCATCAATTAGGAGCTTCAGACTTTTAAGTAAATGTTTAAGCAAATTCACTCCCTCCCCAAGGCACTGCTCTACATCTTCAGTATCGAGCCACCTCAGCCACCGTGCCAACACAACTACTCTGAGATCACACATGAGGAGTGAGAACACAGCTCTGATCCATCTGAAAAGAGAGCCAGCACCACACAAACTCAAAAAACCCCTGACCAGTACAGAATATCAGCTGACCTTTTAAGCCAGAAACTGATCCACCAGATAAGGGTATAAAATACTGTATTATCTTCCCCTGCCTCTGCTCTGACATCAGCAGCCATTCTGATGCATTACTACCTATATTACGTAAAAGTAACTTCCCAGCAAAGTAACAAGATTTCAATTGTTTATCATGCCGGGATGTTTTTACTTTTCAAATAATGTCTTAAAGAAACATCAACATTTATAAGGTTATACACTACTGAAGTGTTAACTGCTCCAACTATTAATACCCTCAGATTTCAGTGAGTTATCACGCAAATTGCTTCATGGTTCATCCCTTCTAAAAAAGGGGTATCCTGAGGACCTTCCCGCATGGGCACTTCCAGGAGCACTGCAATTCTAGTACAAAGTATCAAAACCTTGCTCTGGTACTGCCTGTGCTGGAAAAACAGAAAATGCCTCAAACTACAGAACAGAGTAAAGTAAAAATATTCAAGTGCAGCTGCAAAACAGACAAAAATATTTTTAAAAGCAATTAAAAAATTGACTTCCAGGGTGCTACTCAACTATGCATCACCAAAAACATTAAAACACATCAATAGCTACCTACTGCCATTTCCCTTTAAGAGAACGATTTTTTGCACTGAACTGAAAAAAAAAATTACTATTTGACACCAAGTATAAAAAAAAATCAATTCTCAAATGAAAATGTATTTTAAATTTCTACTCTCTATTTCAAGCCATGACAATAAAATAAATAAAAAAACGCTGTTAGCATTACCACAATCATTCCAACCACTAACACCTGCTAAAATAACTGCAGAGATCACAAAAGCTGCAACACTGAGCGCCAAACAGACAACAGAGGTTTAAGTAACACAACTCCAACTTGTGCTGTCTTGTTCTCAGACACGTAGCTAGCCTGCAAAAGATACTTTCTAATGGAAGAGAGAATAACACAGTGGAGGAGCACCTCTGCTAATGAAGCCAGATATTACTTTAGTGTTGTCACAGCTGTTTTGTTCATTCGTGCATAAATTGCCTCAAAAAATCTAAGCTCTGCTATTAAAAAGCTAACTCCACTCCCATTAAACACTTCCAAGAAAAACAACCAGAAGAAACACAAACCTGGACATTGCTCTAACTGCATTGTACACGGTTATACAGGATATTTTTTTAAGTCAAAAGCAAAAATGTAATGTTGCCTAACTTTCAGCAACCCCACTTTTTGTCTTAGCAAAGCAAAGGTATATAATTCAGACTATAAACATTACACCTATTATCTGTTTCAGGATACAAACAGTAGTTTTGATGTCCCTCACAAGCACAGATTCTCCTGCTAGCAAGCCACAGATGTAGCTTGTGTGATACTTCTAACTGACCTAACCAACTGCACACTGAGATTAAAAACACAGGCAGTTTTCCTGTTCCTATCAGTTTTCTTAGCACTGGGTTATTAAATTTCAGTAAAATGTCCAAATCAACAGAAGATCTTCATAGTTTGCATTCTGACTAAAATCAATACAGAAAAATTCACACAGCCCGAATGAGAAGTTGTGAGTTATGTTTCAATAAAGACAAGTGAGTGAGGGCATTTCATCAGTTCACAGATTTCCTGGCAAGGCACTTCCCCCAACTCCCCCCTCTCCCGCCCCTCAACATTCCATGTAAGCAGTCAGATATAAACCACCAGTTTCCATGGCAGACTCCTGCTGTACTTCAATCAGCCTGAGCTGTCAGGACAGTCTGATAATTAACGTTAACACAGGTCTGTCCTGTCAGCCACAGAGACATACCAGATCAGCATCTATTAATACATCTAATTAATAGGATACTTGCATCAGCATGCATTCTCAAAAACGGAGAACACTTTATGGTTGCAGAGAGTAATTAAAAACAATTCAAATGTACTTGCTTTTCTAACGAAGTCGACACAATTCAAATCATTGTAAGCATCCCATTCCTGACTTGGCATTGTATAGCGTACTCAGAGGAAAAAAAGTTTTAGTCTAAGAATGACTGAAAACAGATAACCTAGTCAAAAACATTACTAACTCACAAAAGTGACCATCCATTTCATGTCTATCCTTCTCTTCACACCCAAAGCACTCATCGAACACCAGCAACTTCTTTCCATCTTTTGATGCATGTAAACTTCATTTTCCTAATCAGGACGTTCTAAGTGCTCTCTTAAAATCTATAGAGTTTTTCTCAGTTGGTGGTGGTTGGTTTAAGGGGTTTTTTTTTCTCCTTTTACTATAATATTAACCAACACACCAATGCAGTTCTTCCCCTTGTGCATTACGAAAGCGCCGCGTGCCACTCCCTAATCCAATCGGCCCTTGGTCAGTTGTTCCCAACCACAGCAAGAGATTTTTATATGACAGCAGTTATTTTAGAAATGACTGCATTCAATTCCAGAGGAGGAAAATGAAACTCAATTCCAACCTTAATGAACAAGCAGCACTAAACAAAAACGATAAATTCAAACAGGCCTCTCTCAGTTTAACAAGTCAGAAGCTCCTGTAAAGAACTAAGTCTACTGTGGTTACTCTTATTGAAAAAAAAAAAAAAAAACAAAAAAAACCACCAAAAACATCCGAAGACAGGTATTTCAACAATCAAATCAATTATTAGTAAGCAACAGGGAACAAACCACTTTCAAAGCATGAGCTTAAAATAACTGTTTTACTAACTTAAAAACTCATATGAGTTTAAAAAAATACCTTTTTTTTTAGTTACACGCCAGGTGACTGCAATCCTATAAATGCTGCAGATACAGCCCCAAAAATAACATATTTTTAAAGAACTGAACAGCTGCCGTTTTAAATATTTTTCCACAAGCCAAAAAAAAAAATGCCACACTTCTTCTTAAGAGCACTGGAGCTTTTGGTTTGATGTTCTAAGAGGCTGTGCCAAGGTATTAAACCTGCCCACTCCCCTCTGCCAAGAAAAAAAAAAAACAAACACCCACACCTCAAAATAGCTCTTACAAGATTTTTGAATACAAGTTCTAGAAGCATTACAACATTGTTATTACAACACATTCATAAATCAGAAAAACACCTCAGACCATTAAGTTGTAGAGATTATTAAAGAGCCACATTCAAAAGAGTACTAATGATAAACAGCACACAAACAATACTCAATGCTCTTGTGGCATGCTGTTTTGACAATTTTAACATTAATACACCAAGTTTAAAAATTAGTCTGAGACTCTCTGGGCAAACACCTTTCATAACACCTTTATCCCAAAGAATATTCATTCCTGAATATTGCATTAAGAAGCACATTTTTAATGAAATAATGCGGGTTTATTGCAAGATCTGATACAACTGAAAAAACTGACATGCTAATGTGCCCAGTGCCCCTCCATCAAATCTGACAAGTCAGCAAAACCCTAGCTAAGCACAGGCTACATTTACATAAGCACAAACAATAAGGTCATGTACAAAAGTAACTAGATAACTTCTTAGAGAGAACTCATTTACAACACCAGAGCACAGTTCTTTAGCCCTACTTCCCGCAGATGTTTTGGTTAATACAACCAGACTGACACAGAAACTGCACTCTTGGGCACTGGGCCCTCCAAGTTCACATGCAGTTTTCTCAGTGAGCAATCTAAACAGAGAGCACAATATTCAAGAAAAAATGATCCTCATACTGTCTACTTAGATGTTTTTATACTAGCATTACTATACCTGGTAGGCAAAAAGAGGCAGCCTATTTGACACAAAATTAGATTTACCTCCAATAGGTAGACGCATGGTTTAATTTACATATAAAGGTAGACATGCTTACAAGTCAACTTCAACACAGTTTCGAAGGGAAGATATAAGTTTTTGAGGTATAGGTTACTGAAGCAAAATGAATTCTTGGTAAAGTCTGCTTCAATCTCGTTTTGAAAACAGTTCGGACCACAGATCTGATCTGTGTACATTCCGATCAGGTGCAAGAGTCTAAGCACTTACAGGTTCAAGAAAACCAAATTTAAATTTAAAAACTAGACTACTCAGATCTCAGTTAATAGTTCAGGCACATTTGTTCATAGTCTGAAGAAAGAACACAACTGAAGTACCTCATTAATTTCAATCTGTCAGCATGCTACTGAGGAGTTTGAAATGTCCAATTTAGTTTTTAAAAACAGTGCAAAAAAATTGATACAACTCTATTCACTGTCCACAAAGGGGAGTATTAAAATATACAAGTTGTCAGAAAACAACAATCTAGGTTAAGATCATAAAATTTAGCATCTCAGAAGCTTAAGCACAAAAAAAAAAAATTTAAAAAAAAATCAGGTCACATTTGATGGTGCAAACAATTACAGGAAATACAGCCTATTCCACATTCAGGAAGAGCCCCCTCTTCCCACAGGTTTGCACTAGTCTGATAAAAACAATTCAGCTTCCTAGCTATTATGATGTGCTCTTTAAACATCCTTGTTAATCCACAGAAACCTTATTTACACATAAGAAGCTAAAAGCATACATATGGAAAAATAACTGCAACCTAAACAAAACTGTGATTTTCACATTTTACGAAAGTAGTTTTTATTAAAAAAAAAAGGTTTCCTCAATACACTTCTTACATTTAAGCTAATCTTCAAAAACAAAATGTTGTAAGACAGAGACCATCTACTAAGTGAAGCACTAAAATTTTCAAAGATCAAACAGTAGGATAGAATTCAGAAGGGAAAACGTGTTTTGGATAATACACACAGCATAGAAATAAAAAAGCAGATGTACATTCTGTAACGTAACCAGATTAGATGTACTGTTCACCTAAACCCACAGGTCCCTTTCTGTCTCTTGTTGCACACAGTTACAAGAAGTAATCACAGCAGAAGCCCATCTGAGTTCTGTTTAAATACTGGCATGCAACAATAAATAAATAATAATAAAAAACCCACCCTAGCACTCCAGTAGGGAAAGCAATCCCACCTTTTATTTATTTGAATTCTTAGGGTTGTGACTTTATTTCTTCATTTTGATCAGCACACAAAATAAAAGACAATGGCTGATCATAATATTATTCTTCTCAAGCATAAACAAAACCTTCAGGAAAATGGTTGTATAGTAACTAAAGAAAAAAAAAAAAACCCCACCTACCTAAAAGCACAAAACAACAAACTAGAAGCAGCAAATCAAATTACAGGGTGGAGGGGGCAAAGAGGGAACGTGAACCCTGTAACTTTATTTTTAGATTATATATACCTATATATACACACACTTGCCCCAAATACTTAGTATTCTCAAGGGTGCCAGGAAACAACTGATAAAACTATGAAATAACACTTTAAAGTAAGCACATTAAATCCTGCAGATTTTTCTAGCAAACTCGAAGATCGCTATTACTAAACCCTTCTGCTGGAGGATGTCAGTGGAGCACAGACCTCAAGACATTTAACACAGCCCCCACTGGTAACCAGGATGGGTGTTTTACAGCAAAACACTTGTTCCAAATTCTCAGTTGTTCACTGCTACTGCCTATTCCACCTGTGTAATACTGCCTGGAAGCATACAATACACGGAGGTCCATGCAAATAGAGATACCTGCACAAATCCACACGTAATTTGTCACTCTTTGGAGTCTTCAACCAGATTTGATAATTTTACTACCCGACTCAATACTGGTGCTCGCGGACTCACGCCTCAGAAAAAAAAATAACTGGCGCCCCTTAGTGTTCACATTTTGAAGTCTTGAAGCAATTTACTAGATTTGCATGAAACATTTTTTTCAACATTCCAAAAAGTTTTCTGCCTCCACAATACTTCCACCCAATTGCCAACGTAAACAGGAAAAGCAGAAAAGCTTAAAGGGATAGCAGGCTTCTTCCAGAGACCATTTAGGAACACAGTATTTTATTTGCTTTTCTTTTGAAGAAGAGTGTGAAGAATAGTTCCAACACAATCCTTAAACTTTTTCAGCAAGCGTCTCGAGAGCCCTCGTTTTGGAACTCCAATACTTTGCAAACAGACTTCCAGAGTTTTCAGTATTTCAAAATATACGACAACATGTAAGTATTTCAGGTACTCCTTTCTCAGGGTCCTTTTCTCATCAGGAAATATTTTTCTTCCTTTTGTTCTCTGAAAATAAAAAAACAGCTTCAGCCCTCCTCTGGCCAAATACATTAGGTTGAAGAGACTCGGGAATTTAAAAATCCATTATCAAGCCTCTGAAAGGCTCATCTGTGCTATAAAGGAGTCTTCTCGGTCAAGTTTCTTCTGGATGTTTATTACAATTCTACCTATTCTGAAGAGGTTGTTCACAGTGGTGACGAAAAACGTAAGTTTTAAATAGTTTTGCTTTTCACGTCCACATTTGCTCCAATATAAATTCAAACTCTTCCAAGTGTCTTGAAAATACAAACAGACGGTCCCACTATAATGCTTCCCACAATCCATATTTCAGTATTCTTCACCGTTGGTTTGGGTTTTTTTAAACTCCTCTATCATTTATTTCAGAAGGTAGCATTTTCTCGACACGCTATTTTTGTGTCGTACTACACTTGCTATCTCATTTTTACAGTCTTGGCAGAGGGCGGGGAGTTGTTCTACCAAATATAACCAGTTCTTTCATCTTCCGAGGTCAACAACTTCCCAAACTCCTTTCAGTAAGAAGGAACACATCCGCAAACAAGAACCCCAACTCAAAATCTTGAAAATCAGTACCTCGTACTAAGAATCCCAACAAGTCGAAACTGTATGAATAATTTATGATCATATCATATTCTACAAAGCTATCAAATACGATTAAACAAACAGGTTTAACTCTCTAGAAAGCCTAGCTTTAAAGTGGTAGGAAAAGAAATGCCTTTGACAAGAAAAACAAACCTGTGAACCGGACTATAAGGCGAATCTAAAATACTACGAACAAGCGTTTCACCTAAATTTCAATACACAGTGGGTCTGTTACTGTAGTGGAAAAACGTATGGGACACAGTAAGTTCCCAGCCGTACTTTTCTTTTTAATTTCTAAAACCTGACTCTTTATTTGTGAAAGCTAAACCTTTAAAAAAGTTATTTAGGGAAAAATTGGGGGGGGGGGGCCCCTGCCCCGCG